>BCLG01005981.1:0-20971 GCA_001602295.1 Zoysia matrella | reverse complement strand
AGCTGCTTACTTCTTGTGTTACTGTATCAATAGTGTTCTAAGATCTATTCATAAATTTCATTTTCTAACATTAATTTTCAAAGACTAGTATATGCCACAAATAAAGAGGTTACGTAAGTGTTACCCACCATAACGCGCATCTCTTGACTCTGGTATATCTGTCACCAACCTGTAGAAAATAGCATGAAAAAGAAATAAGGGCCCATCTTTAGATATTTGATTTAATATTATAAATCAAAATCATTCATACATATGCAAATGATTTAAATAAATAACTTTGTTCCTAAAATCTAAATATGTAATAATTTAAACCTTAGAATTCATAAAATGGTATTAGAAAGGTTGAGTGTTTCAGTTACAAACAGCCAACAGGTGAGCTGCACTGTGAAGGTCATGCTAATAGATGGAACCTACTGTATGTATTTGAGATATATTTCTAATAATAGCACTCATATTGCCTCAGGAAAAATTAAAGTACCATAGTTGTCAATATAGAATTAAAGGAACACTCGATTATTTCAACTAGTTTTCTTTTTTCCCTAGTCACGCAGTATCAGTCTTTTCCCCATAGTTTCAGGCAGTCAACATAGCTGTAGCCATGTAACATACTCCCTCCAGTCCCATAATTATTGACGTTTTGGAAAACACTTAAGCAAACATTGGAAAACATAAATTACAAATAACTTTAAATTGGTTAAGTTTGAAAATGTGAAAACTATATGAATAGATTTGCCTCAAAACACTCTTTCATAAAAGTATACATATGCCACTTTTAAATAAAAGCTTATAGAAAAAATAAAAGTCAAAGTTGCATTTTGAAGACTGTATCGTTTTCCAAAACGTCAAGAATTATGGGATTGGAGGGAGTATATGACAATCGTTCATGTTCTTGAAACTCAGTATTATTTGGTCAAATATTATTTTGACACTATCTTGTTATTCTCAATGATTATAGCAACTGAGAATGATTATTTCCAAAAAGTATTCCAGTGAGAATGTAGGATCCATTAACGATTTCACTTTAGTTTATCTACAACGCAATTAATTGATAGATTTTGTACTTGTTTACAGTAACTTGTCCATGCGTACGTGGAATATATTTTCAAAAACTATGAAAATGATAAAAAATAGGGCCCAATTTTTTATTTATTTCCAAACTGCACAATTCACAATACCAATCCAATATTTTGAAGGAAAATGCTCTGGTCAAGTGAACTACAGTGATGGAAAATACACAGAAACTGTGCTTTCTTACCCAACAGCATATATAACAAGAGTTCTTCGGATGTTGATGGATGGAAAAGAATCACCCCCTCCTTTTTCGAGAGGGCTGCATTCCAATCCTGCAGATTATCTAGGTAAGGGGTTCTTGATCTATGAACATGACAACAATGTGGCATGCAGTATTCATTTTTATTGTGTGAAATATGGCATCATTTGAGAGTTTAAGAAACATGCAATGCAAACAGCATGTGAATAATGAACTCAATAATCTTACCAATGCAGATATTCCCTGTACTCTGGTTTGCTTGGACTTGGTGCATCAGGATCCACCATAACCTTATGAGGTAACTTTATATTTCAGAATTGAAATATGGATAGAACCAGTTGCATGTTTTTACAAGGAGTTACAATTAACTCCACAGAACAAACAAAAAGAGCAGAATATATTTTTGAACCTTTGGTGATCTTAATTTACGAAGTGACTTTTTTGACACAAGATATCATAACAAGTAATAATAAAATCTGACTTTTGAAATCCCTAGAGCCATTTGGATGCTTGTGTGATACTATGTGTCTGTGAGTCTGTGACCAAGATTAACCAGTATCCGGGAGTTATTTATCTTGCATATACGTTTCTTAAATTTCTACCATTAGGCTTGATAGACAATTTGATATTATATTCCATGGCATTACAATTAATATGTGGCCACATCTATTCAGTTGTTTAGAGGATGTGCATAGGCAACAACCAGCAAATTGCAAACTTTAATATGATAGCTCTAAGCACTGTATACAATGCCTTATCCTATACAATATCCTTGTACCAGAGTTTACGCATGAGATAGTCTTCAGAAGCATATTCTAAAGTAGCATGTAGGATGCTTGTGCTTGATCATTAGTAAAAGGATTCTATGTGGTGTTCTTTGTACAACCAACAGTAACCATCTAGGGGGATACTCTATTTTTTGTCCTTAATACAATATTCTATGCAACTTAATGAATAGTCCCTAGTAGTTATATCGCCAAAAGTTATAAAACTTATATTTCTATAAATCATACATCTGCTTTTAGTGGAATAAAATGAAGGGCAGCCTAGTGCATGTAAGTCCCACTTGTGCAGGGCCCGGGGAAGGGTCTAGGACTCGAACGCATGACCTCTCACAAGGCAATAACTTTACCACTGCTTTTAGTGGAATATAAGTCACATTTTATTTTTTTATATAGATATTGTTGGAACAAGTCACGCATCATGCATATTATGCTTTTAGTGGAACAACATTGATTTGCGTTGTACAATATGTTTTTAGTATATTTTTGGAAAGAAATATTAATGCTTTGTAGTGCATATAATGTAGTGTTTGATACTCTCGTAGAAGAAAAAAATCTTAGTGTTTGATGTGCATGGATTATTCTAAGCTCTCACATAAAGAGTAACTTTTTGTATTAAAAAACTCGGCCTGCAGGTGGGTAAGACCGCCCCTGTGGCATTGCATTATGCACACTATTCAGATCATGATCCTACAAGCTACTATGGTTACTTACAAGTGTGTAGAGCTTCTCTTGGTCACGCCCTTCAATCTCAACATGTGGTGCATTGAGCACTGCAGATGATCGTAGCCCAGTACCATTTGTAATCTCCTTATCACCATAGTTGATCCTCATTGCCGCTGACTTGATGAAAGGATCCAACACATCGCCAATTACCTGGCTCAATGCCAAAGGATCCCTTCCTTGCGACATAGTGTATGATTAATCGAGCTGGTGGTTACTTTGTTTATCCTAGTTGGTGCACAACAGGATGGAAAATGCAGTGTGGTGGAAGGGCTGCCTAATGATTTTTTTCCTTGGGAAGAATGGAGCAGTTCTTTGTAAATTTATATTTGTCGTGAAGCATCCACTTTATTTTCACAATATTCCATTGAGCACTATAAGAAGATAGAATCTTACTTTCCATACAATATATTTTATTATTGTTGTTATTGTTTTTTCTATTTTACTTTTTAGGTGCTTCTTTATGGCATGGGCATTTAGGTCACCTAACCATCTCCAGATGGCCTAGTTGGAGTTGAAGATGTATGATCTATGTGGATGATACTATAGTCAGTTTTCCTGCATATATTCTCCAAAAATCTGGAGGTATGTTTAAAGCTCCAAGAGTTAACCTCCCCTGCATGGCGCCTAGCCTGAAATTGGCCAAAGGTTCAGGATGAGTCATTTCATATTCATCGATACTTCTCTGAGTGGTGAGCATGAAACTGAAGAAAGATTCTTTGGATCGACATCAAGATGCAGGAGTGCGAAACCCGGGGAGGTAGAGGCAGGTCAGGTGCAATCTTCATTCTTCTCTCTATTTACTTTTCCTTGAAGGCAATAGGAGTATCTAGTACTTCACTGTTCTCTGTTGCGTGAATGATTACTGAGTTTGCGTACATGCGATGAGTGCTCCTAAGTGGAGTTTTTCTCATCACAGGGCGCCCATCCATTGCTTTCCAGAAATCATAACTGCATCTGTGCAACTCAGCTTTGACTATTACTGTAGAATATTACCTCTTTGCACGTGTACTTCCGCTAAGTTGCTTGAAGGCATGCAAGTCTAGCTAGCACAAAACACCTTTTACAAACAAAGGGAATATACTGGACATCTGACAATCTTGTTGGAATAAATTTGCAGATTAGATGGGCATCTCTTTTGAGAACATAGCAAGCAGAAAGGCTAGCTGAAGATTGGCTTTGAATTTTGGAAAGTTCCTGCGTGACAAACGCAAGGGGAAGAGGTACCAGGGAATTTCCCCGCACTGCAAACACCCTACCCCAGCTTCTGAAGATGAGCTCTAGCCCTGTCAACCCCCTCTGCTGCTCTCTAGTATGTTCCAAGCCAGATGCAAAATGGAAATGCACTAAAGTATGGATCAGTACCACTATAACAGGCGAGAGCTGGATCTATTCCCTCGGAGGGCAATCTTATCACCCTGAAGGCTGAAATCCTGCATGCTAGATAGAGCTAACAACGCAGTGTCTTTGTTCTTGATTTTAGCAGCTAATGGCTAGGGCTTCCCTTTGGGCTTTAGATCGCAGAAAAGAATGTTCGAATGCTACGTTTTTTCTCGAAATTGAAATTCCTATACAATTCTTGAAATTCCTGTGTTTCAAAGGAGGCATATTGCTGGAGCCCTAAACCAGGCTCCAATGGCCTATAATGTTAGGCCCCGTTTGAATCACCTGGATTGTGTGAAGACTGGATTAAAAAAATGCTATAGACATTCAAACGGTGAGGATTCTAGGAGATTGTATCAAAAATCTTTAAGCGCTATAGAGTAGAATCTAGAATCCTAAAAACTCGGGATAATGGGATTCTTTTATCCTCCGATTCAAACGGCACCTTGGTACTTGATCTCGGCCTGAATTGGATTGCTTCCCTGTCAAATCGCCACGAATTGGATTGCTTCCCTGCCAAATTGCTGTCCTGCCATTTATCTTGATCTCGCCATGAATTGGGCTGTTGTAACCACCAATTTGCGGGGTCAATTCGTCCAGCTTGAACAAGGGCCGATGCTTCCGGAGGTAAAGGCTTCCTGCCAGGCTAAAAACAGCACGAAATTTTTTTTGTTTCGACCGTGTTTTTGTTTACCGTTTTGGGATAGACAGAGAAAAATAAAAACGGTAACGAAAACGGTATTGCTTTTTTTCGATCGTTTTAGCGAAATTCTGATTTCAGCGAAATTTTTTCGTTTTTACCGTTTTCTTTAAATACGGTAATGAGATCTTATTTGAACATGTTTTATGAAAAATAAAAATTAAAAGTTATGAACCGAATAATTTTTTATTGATCTATGTTGTGAATTTAATTGCAATTTGTATTATATATATCGTAAGATTTGGATCATATAGAGATGTTCGATATTTATTTTATTAATATTTCTGATATTTTTTTTGTTACCAACCGTTTTGTTTTACTTTCAAATTTTGTGTTTATTCGTTCGTTTCTGTTTTTAACTTTTCTGTTTTCGTTTTGGTCCGTGTTATAAATATAAAAGCGAAGATGGTATAGTGTTTCTGATCATTTCAGTCCTGTTCCTGCCACACACAAGCCTCAGATTGGTTAGTACAGTTCGAATATTATTACCCGCGTTCTCGGTTGTGTAGCAGCCTAATAAATGAACAAGGTCCACAAAGACGGATCATGGCCCAGCATTGATGGAAAGCTGTTTGGGTCGGTGAATTGGGCCGAGCAGGAGAATGGGGCCCGAGCAGACGGACGTTGAATGGCTGATCGAATTAATCTTATCTTAAAAGAATATAAATGCCGAGTGGGCACCGGGCTGTGTCCTTGATATTTGTAGGTGTTGCGAGAAGAGTTTGTGGGTTGTACTCGAACAGTACCGACGGACTCGACTAATAATTTCCTCGTCTGTGTCTTGTCCTTCCTCGCGTTGGCCGGTGGGTGAATCGTACATCTTATTTTGGTCTCAGCAGGAGGCCAGAGCTGTCTGACCGCCTTTATGCCCCTACAAGCATCCGTTTCAGGATTTTTTTTCGTATTTTTTCTTTAACATTAAACTAATTTCGATGATATTTGTACGTTCTAAACAGAGTCTCAATTTCTACCCCTATCATCTTTCTCAAAGAAAACAATTTTTGTCATTCCAACCACTTGAACCTGAGACACCTCAGCTACAGGCAGATCACAGCAGGTTTGCTCGCCGAAGACGTGCCCGGCACCACATGGTGGAAAGAATAGATAAACGCGGCGAATGGACCCAATCCAACCAAACCACTAAAAGGTCAATTTTACTCGTACTTATTAACTTCACATCACCGAATCAATAAATAAACAAATTAAATGAATTTTTTTTAAAAAAATTAAATTTTATATATAAATTTATATATCATTCACTCTATTAACACCAATCTCGTATACGTACAATTTCATTCAATTTTCATTCAATCTTTTATCACCAAATCACTCGAGTGCGCAGGGCGTTAGGTCGGCACACGGCACGCGTCCACGCTGTCGCGCGCGCCCTGACGGCTCCCGCCTCATCCCTTCCTCTCCCCTCCCCTCGACTTCACTTCACCCCACGCAAGCCCCGCGAAGCCGGGCCAAACCAAACCCCACCACCACCGCACGGGATCATCACGCCAGCTCATCTCGTCCGTCGCGACCGCCACCACCGCCCTCCTCCGCTCCCGCGTCTTCTGCTCCGGTCCGGCTCCGCCGCCCGGGCGGATCGAGCCTCGCCGCGTCGCCGACCGCGTCCCTCCCAGGTGACTCCTCTCTGACCTTGCTCAATTCCTCCTCCGCTTGCCTTGCATGTAGGCAGGAGGTGGTTTCGCGTTCTTGCCGCGCGGGTGCGGACCGTGTGGTGCCCTGCCTCTGGCGCCGCTCGGTAGGTTCGATTCCCCGTTCCGACGAGGCGTTGGTGTCCGGTGACGCGTTGGGTTGCGTCGGTCGTCGTCTTGGATGGGAGGACTTCGGGGTTCGGGGCGCTCAATTGCGACCCGATTTCGCGTAGTAGCGCGTCGGGTTGGAATTCCAGGGTTGTGTGCCATGAAGCGCTCGGTTGCGCCCTTCGGTTTCGCAGTAATTGATGGTGGAGAAGACGGGTTATCTAAGCAACCCTGCTGAGTGCTGATTAATGATTATCGGTTTTAACATTCAGGGAATTGTGCGCTGTTATAGTTACTTTTGCTTAGTTAAGTATATTTTTACATGAATTTGCGACATAAATTAGACACAATGAAGCACGATTCTTCTTCAAAAGATCATGCTCCCCCCCCCCCCCCCCCCCCAAAAATTTTTTTTGACAGTAGGAGCGGATTGTCATAACTTGGTAGCCTAGAGCTTATTTTGTTGTCAGTGGAACTGAAAGTCACCTCGTGATCCGTGAGTGTTTTTTTTCCGCTGAATATTGTCATGTAACCGAAGTACTGACAGTGACGCTATTTGCTGAAATCGTGTACCGATGGCCAATTTGTGTTTGAAATGTAGGCACAGAGACAGGACAAAGTCAGAAGGGTCGATATGCTGCGCAGGTGGTTTTGCTGCACTCACTTTAACGCGTCATATCGTGAACATGAAAATGAACGCCCTGTCAGTCCGGAAGAAAAAGAAGGTACCATTCTTGTTTAGTGCCCTTATTTTCCTTCTAATGTTAAATCATTGATGCCCATGGTTATCTGGAGATTAGAAGTGAGTTTGGAACTCCTCTGGGAGCCCAATGACGTGCCAGATTTATGTCCTTAGAATTTTGAGAAGCATTTTAGGCATTTTCTGTAAATTTGTGCTAACAATATTAATATGTTTGTCATTGCTTGTGAGGCAAATTACACGATATATGGAACACCAGATACAGATATCCTTGGAAACAACAAAATCTTTTCTAATATGCCCAAAATCCTTGTAGTAAAATGTATAGACTCCACAAGCCTGAGGTCCTGACCTGTCTGATGATAAGAAACATTCGACAACAAGAACAAAGTCTTTTAGTCTCTTGCAACTTGAATTAGGCATATGCACCAAAATATAGAGTAATGATCTTTCTATTTCTTGTGAAAGAACAAATTAATAAGACATAAACAACTTTCTCTTTGATCGTTGTATGCAAGGCTGTTATCATTTTACACGACAAGGTAGGGCATATGTTGAGCAGAACTTCATATTTATTTGGTATTTGAACTTTGCCATATTTCTTTGATGCAAAGTGGAAAAAACTGCCAAAAGGGGCAATTTGTGATGCATCTCTTATTGCTTTCTTTCTTGTCTTTGTTTGCTCAATTGTGCTTTGGCTGCTGATCCTTAAGGTTGTTTCTTCGTACATGGTTATCAGGAAATGGTTTTGTTCCCAAAAGTGATCCCACAAAAGCACCTCCTATCATTGAAGTTCCTGAATTATCATTCGAAGAACTGAAAGAAAAGACTGACAATTTTGGATCAAAGGCTTTGGTTGGCGAAGGATCATATGGAAGAGTGTACTATGCTGTTTTAGACAGTGGAAAACATGTTGCTATTAAAAAGCTTGATGCTTCAACAGAACCTGAAAATGATAATGAGTTTTTGACGCAGGTAGGGTTGTATGTTTCTAATGTCATTATGTGCACATATTACCTGCTATTATATTCTGTACTTTTCTTGCAATCCCTAAGATTTTTTTAGGATTAACCATGTATTGTTTTCTCTTCTTTTTATATAGGTATCTGTTGCCTCGAAATTAAAAAATGAAAATTTTGTTGAGATTCTTGGGTATTGTATTGATGGAAATCAGCGACTAGTGGCATATGAATTTGCTACAATGGGTTCTCTACATGATATTTTACATGGTACGAGTGATCAATTATGGTGTCACAGTAAATGCATGCATGCTTTCTAATATTACACATGTAATTAATTTGATGTTTCTAGCTGTTTGGTAGTTCTTTCAAGATAGTTAATGTTTCTTCTATAGCACATCATAATAAAAAAATATTATATCGTAATGCTCTGATCTGATCTTTTCTATTTCCTGTCTCACAAAAAGGAAGAAAGGGTGTTCCAGGGGCACAGCCTGGCCCAGCACTTGACTGGATGCAGCGGGTCAAGATCGCAATAGATGCTGCAAAAGGGTTAGAATATCTTCATGAGAAGGTCCAGCCATCCATAGTTCATCGGGACATACGGTCGAGCAATGTTCTTCTATTTGAGGACTACAAAGCAAAAATTGCAGATTTCAATCTTTCAAATCAATCACCTGATATGGCTGCTCGCTTGCATTCTACTCGTGTGCTTGGAACCTTTGGCTATCATGCTCCAGAGTAATTACTCAACTCCAATGCCTTAACATTCTTTTCTGTTTCTCGATTGTTCCAAAGACAGCAGAGCCCTTTAGTTCCAAACAAATTAGTGAACTACTGAAATAATGTTTTTAATACTGCAGATATGCCATGACTGGCCAGCTAACTCAGAAAAGTGATGTATATAGCTTTGGAGTTGTTCTTTTAGAGCTTCTAACAGGAAGGAAACCAGTGGATCACACAATGCCTAGAGGTCAGCAGAGTCTGGTTACATGGGTAAGCATTGGATCCTGACAAAGCTACTATTCACGTAAGAATTGGTTGCCAACTACACCTAGTGGTGAAGATTGTTCTCTTCACAGTTTCTCTAAATAGACAAGGGAAACAAGTGTTAGCAAACAAACAACCAAATTATAGGCATAAAATCTGGATTTCTTTTTGACTAAATGTTCAAGAAGATATTTTGAGATACCCGTACTTTCATGTCTTTTAGAAATGTGTTTTTATTGTCACACTATTCCTTACACTATGTTCTATGGTTTTGACATATTATTTTTAAGTGGTTTCTTAAGCTATTTTATGCTTTAGGTAGTTAATTCTATAATCAAATCAATGACTTACTATATTTATCGGAATGATTTTGTCCGGCTCATGGCAACATTTTCGTGGCAGTTTGAAACTTCAAATACATAATTCATTTGCAAATGTATTGCTAGCTAGGCACGGTGGCCAGCGTTATAATGACCATCTTCTGTTCATTTAATCATTTAATACAGGCGACACCACGATTGACTGAGGATACAGTGAAACAATGTGTTGATCCAAGATTAAAGGGTGAATATCCTCCGAAGGGAGTTGCCAAGGTCTGTCTCCCACCTTCTATTGCTTCTGAGCATGTCACTGCGAGTGTGAAATGTAATTGTAAGCAACATGATCAACCTACCGTTTTACCTCACTTGTTTCCGAATGTTTCCAGCTTGCAGCAGTGGCGGCACTCTGTGTCCAGTATGAATCTGAGTTTAGACCCAGCATGAGCATTGTTGTGAAGGCACTCTCTCCCCTTCTTCAACATCAACCACAGCCACCACCAACTGTTGATCCTAATACAACAGCGCCTTCAGATGCCTCAATGTAAATCAGCATTTGTCATCGGTGCGTATCATTTTACAATCATACCGTGCCAGTCAAATGTCTTTTGAAACGAATTGTAAAGTTTTTAAATTGACGTCATTATAGACTAACGCATGTCCTTTCCGTATACATAGGTTGCTATAACAGGAGGCTTTCCCAGGTTCCCTGTCCCTGGTGCCATGCCCTGAGCGGAGTGTTGTGCTGCTCATCATTGGCTGAGCGAGATATGCTTGGTTCGCCACCGGTCGTGATCTCTTAATATTTGTGTGTTGTGTTTATACTGCAACACACAAAGGTTCTAATTTCAGGGTTTGATTCTTTTTGTTTGCCGCTGTCTGATTTTGAGCTGACCAATGTACAACCTGTTATAGAGTGAGGCTTCGTATGTGTTTGCTTATGCGTGAGTTGTGCGACTTGTTTTCTTTCCATGAAATATGCAGACTGAATGACTAGATAGCATTGATATTATTGTTTTTGGTATTTTCTTAAGAACACTCAACTATAGTAATCTCTCTTAAAATTATTATTATTAGTCACACACGTTCGGATTTTGTTAGTCCTTTACATACTTAAATAATGTAATATATTTGTTGAGTTTGCGAGGGGGAAAAAAAGTTCCAACAAACCAGAGCAGCACCTAATATCTAACATAACTGAAAATGAATACTGCTAAGGGAAGCATTCCGTTTCTTTAATTGATGTCGCTATTGACTTTTAAATTTAACTTTAATTATTCATCTTATTCAATAAAATTTAATAAATTTTATATATTTTAATATAATTTAATTTATCATTTGAGTTATTTGAATCACAGCTTAAAATTTTACATATTCGAGTAATATTTTTAATAAAACAAATGATTAAAGTTGATCGTAAAAATTAACGGTGTCATCAGTTTAAGAACAAGAGTAATGGTTAACTCATGAACTGATGTCTTGATGCTTGAGAGCAGGGCTCCAGGAGCACTTAATCTGTTTCTTTTTAGCGTGATCTGTTACAGAGCAAAAAGAATGATAAAATAATATGAAGGCTCACACTTCTGCAAGCGCGACCTGTAATTCTGTGTACTAAAGCTTATTCATTAAGCTAGGTGCAGCATACAATCAGTGATGTCAGATTATTCTCCAGATGTGTCGTATACTACTTCGATAGCAGACCAGGAATGTTGCTCAGTCCCATCTTTCTAAGAACAAGTTTAGGCACTGCAGGAGGGTTATTGAGACCCATGCTTCTACTGAACTCATTGGCAAGTGATACAAGCTGGTATTTGTCACGTCCAATGAACTTATTTGAATTATAGTAACCAAGCCATGCCTGATAAGCATTTTCCTTGTCCTTAACCTCAACATGCGCAAGTGCCTTTTCAATCTGCACACAACGCAATATTTAGCTGACATACATTTCATGAACTATGATATTATCAAATGACAAAGGAAGTTATATGAATGATAGAGATACGAACTAAGCTACAAACCAGATATGCCACAAATTATTAAAGATACATTTTTAAAATAATTGTTATTTGCCATCATTTAACTAAGCAAACCATTTCAGAAAGCTTTTTATGTGATGCTTTAGGGGGAAATGTCATTTCAGGGGGATGTCGTTTAACTGAGTAATGTCATTTCAGGGGAAAGTCATTCAACCGAGTAATGTCATTTCAGAAAGTTTTTATGTGATGCTTTAGGGAAAAATGTCATTTCAGGGGAAATCACTTTCAGTTGCTGTTTTGGTGTATTAATTAGCAATCTATGCACTAAAAAAAATAGCAATCTATATTTTAGAATCAGAAGAGACTGACAGAAACATTGTACCAAAGACATCAAATACATCCAACAAGCCCTAAATTGGTCCAATGTTGACTGTCGTGATTCAACAGCTTTTCATGTCAGAAACATAAAACTGTCATGTACATATAATTCGAATGAAACAAATGGACAGACAATGACTGCAAGGTATGGACTGGAGATATCTATAAATACCTTTCTTTTAGTGTCCAGATCAAGTAATGGTTGGGTTGCCTCAGTAACGGGCAAGTCCTTGATGCTTCTCAAGAAGTATTCTTCCCATGGGGCTAATAATAAGACTCCAGCCCCCTCATTTCCTTTGCGACCAGTTCTGCCAAGTCGATGAATATATTGCTCTCTGTCTGTTGGCACTCCCAACTGCAATGGCGATTACAATCAGTGAACTTCAGTTTGTAATCGTTCAGAGTTGCAACTAAATAGATATGAGTAGCATGGACAGATACCTTCTGAATTTATAAGCGTTAAGTGTTAAATCAACTTATGATTAAAATTTAAGTTGGAGCAAGTAGAATAAAATATACTTCCATTTGCAACTGTCAGCAAAAAACAGAACCACTACTCAAGCAGCCAATAAGAGATTATTTACCTGCACAACTAATGTGACATTAGGATAATCAACACCACGTGCAGATACATCAGAGCTGACAAGAATGAGACCTTTTGACTCCTTAAATTCTTTTGATATCCTGGTTCTGTAGCTTTGAGGCTTTCTAGAGTGGATCTCACGTACATTCAACTTCAATTCAGATAGAAGCTCAGCAATGAGGCTTGTTACTCTTGCTGTTGTACAAAACACAATTACCTGCATTTATTTCACCAAATATTAATAATATGTAAAAAATTATATTCACAAATGCATAAACAATGACAACAGCAGTTAGCACTTACTTTGTAGTCAACATTTTCTGAAATATGATCCTTCAGAAGACCATACAGGATAGAGAATTGTTTGTCTAGTGGTGCAATTAAATGCATTTGCTTCACCTGAATATGGTAACCATAAGCATCAACACTAATTCAGAAAACAAGGAGCAGTTATACATTTAGTTTGATAAGTACCTGAGAGTGTGTTTCCTCACTTCCTTCCTGAACAGTGTTGACAAATTCAAGATCTCTTTTCATGGCAATGTGACATACTTGGCGAACCTAGCATGAAAAGTAGATACTTAAGGCATATAAAACAAGTATGAAGAGGAGTTGTAGCGGGTATAGTACAGTGATACCTCATCTGGAACTGTCGCGGAAAATAGGAGTGTCTGGCGCTGTTTTGGAAGTGCAGCTACTATTTTCTCGATATCAGTTCGGAATCCCATATCTAATAAGCGATCAGCTTCATCAAGAATTAAAACTTTGACACCCATTAATCTTGTAGCAAAACCCGGAGTGTTCTCCATATGATCCTTAAGCCTTCCTGGAGTTGCTACTAATATCTGTAAACCACCAACTCATCAATGATTTTTTATCAGACACAAGAGAATAGATATAGCTGGTTTTACACGCAATAATTTTACTTTTAATCACCTGGGAAGGGTTAGTAAGCATGCGTTTCTGTTCAAGAGCCATTCTTGTGCCACCTATTATAAGCTGCACTCCAATTGATGGATGGAATTTAAGAAGCTTGTTAGCTTCTGCAGCAGCCTGATCAGCAAGCTCACGTGTAGGGCATACAACAACAACACTAATGGGAGGTCTCTTTTGATCACGATCAACAGGTGACAATTTTGAGACAACTTCAATGGCTGGTAGCTGAACGAGAAAAAAATGTATATTACATCTCCATATAAAAACGCAATATTATTATTTACAAGCTACTCACCAAGAAAGCTACAGTTTTTCCAGTTCCTGTCCTTGCTTTGGCAAGAACATCCTTCCCTAGAGAGAAGACAAATTAGCTGGTGAGCCTTAACAAGAAATAAGTAACTCTAAGTGGAAATAAACTGCTTTCACCATCATGTGCCATATCAAATTTCTATGCATTTGCATTAGTATGGAACGTAGTTCAGATTGTCTTTCTGTTCGAACACTAGTTTCAAACTTGAAATTAATTTGAAATTACAAAAGGGGTTTCCAGAAAAACAGAAAATGCAGATACCATATACATCTTACAATTCAACAGGAAAGAAACTGTGTGGGTGTGATGTCTCTTTGCACAAAAGATGAAACTTAAAATACTTGCAGAAACAAATTCATATCATAAAGATAAAAAAAAAGGCAAACATTACAATAAAGGACAAGGAAACTAACCTTGAAGTATAATAGGAAGAGTGGCCTCCTGGACTGCAGTCATCCTCTCATACCCAGCAGCCTTAACTCCTTTTAGTGTCAAGGGAGATAGAGAGCATTCATCAAACCTGCCAAGAAATAAAGAAAATCCATCAGGGCAGAGACTAATGAGCATTATTCCCTTCGTCCAGAAATGTACACATTTCTGAGTATTAGCAAAATATGATGTGATATGAGTTTAATTATTCAGTAAAAGCAGTTAATCTACACAAAGTGAGAATTGTAAATCATAGGAATATTGCAGGCAATTATAGTGACAAAAGTGTAGCATAAGTAGCTTAATACATATTCAATGTGTTACATTATTACCACCATCCAATAGGAATTAGAAGCTACAGGAAAATTCATGAAAGAACTGTAAAAGTTGTGAGTCAAAATAAAGCAACAATGTCTCATTGAAACGTTAATCACTCAACACAAAGCAGAGCTTCAAAACTCTAGCTGATTATTCATACTGGTAGCTAGTAAATACCATTTCCAATAACCAAGTCAGCCCATGATTTCAGAGAACCACACCAGCAACAAAAAGATTGGAGAACAACTCATAATGAAACATGCCATCTCAAGGGACTTATGTGTTACTCTGTATCATGAATAAGTAGAGTAAGGACTACCTCTTCTGGCTCAAATAAGAATCACCAGAACGAACATCTCTTGAACCTTTGTCCCGCTCCTGTGTAGCTGACTCTAGTTCAGTCAATTCAAAAGAGGTGGGTTTACTTCCTTGAATCTTCCCCACATCCTTATCAAACTCATCACCAGAGAGATCATCCTCAAACCCTGATGGCTCATCATCGTCATCAAACTCCACGGCCTCATCATCATCATTCTCTGACACTCCAAAATCAAACTTATTCTCGCCCCTTGGCTTTCGGTAGCCAAAATCCACATCACTGCCCCTGCCACCTCTATGTGATCCAAGACCCTCTGCTTTTCCACCTCGCCTGCCACGAGCTTGTCTTCTGCTGGAATCCCCAAACCCAACCACATCGTCATCGTCATCTAAATCACTTCCCCTCCCTCTTCTATACGACAAACCAGACATCCTTCCACCACGGCCTCGCCTTCCCCTGGGAGACTCAAACCCAACCATATCATCGTCATCGTCCAAATCACTTCCTCTTCCTCTTCTCTGTGACGGACCAGGCATCCTGCCACCGCGACCCCGCCTTCCCCTCGAAGGCCCGAACCCAACATCTTCATCCAAATCGCTGAACCTCCCTCCCCTCCGCGACACACCCGATGCCCTGCCACCACGGCCTCGCTGCTCCCTCGAAGACCTAAACCCAGTATCATCATCAAAGCCATGTCCTCTACCTCCTCTGAGGGAAAACTCAGACGACCGTCCACCCCGGCTACGCCTCGCCCTACCAGAACCAAACCCAGAATCACCCCCGTCGTCGTCATCATCCAGGTCACTGCTCATCACCCTCCCTCTTCGCTCAAAGCCGCGTCTATCGCCGCCGAAATCACCATCGCCAAACCTCGACTTAGAAAACGACCCCTTCGAGTCCCGCCCACCTCGGCCGCCCCTGGAGGCGGCGGCGGGCCTGCGGGAAGACGCCGCATCCCTTTCGTCGTCGCTGCTGAGGCCGAGGTGGAAGTTGTCGGTCTTGAGGTCGCTGATCCAGTCGCTGAGCTCGGCCTCGTCCTCGATAAGGCTCTTGGCGGCGCCCGCCGCGGAGCGCGCACGGGAGGAGAAGAAGCGCAAGGAGAGGGGCGCAGCGGCGCCATTTCGTGGCGGGAATGGGCCAAGGGGGTCCGCGGCGTAGGTGGAGGAGGCGGCGCGACGGAGAAGGGCGAGGAGGTGCTGGTGGTGGCGCCGCATGGCGGAGGTCCGGCGGGCTGTTAGGGTTTAAGGTGGAGAAGACGGAAAAATGGAGGGTTTAAGCTATAACAATACTCCCTCCGTTCTAACATTCGAATTTTATTCTCAAATATATATCATTCTCACTTTTTAATATATTTTTTTTATCACATTTTCTCTCTTCTCAATAAATTTTTTATCTCAATAAATCTTTTATCTTTATTTTTTTTCTTTTCGTTTTCTCTCTTCTCAAAAAATCTTTTATCGCTGTCTCTTTCTTCTCTTCTCTTCTTCTGGTAGCATTTTGGACGAAGTCTCCCTGCCACTCAGCAACTAGTGTTGAGATCTTTTTAGAGCTTTTTCCGCCGTCTGATGCTGGGGTCTGTCACTTGAAATTGAGTAATGAACAGCGATCTGTTCAACCGCCTGGTTCCTTTCAACCTAACCGAATAGATTTCCAGCTTAGATCTAGCACGTAATACCAATGAACAGGAAGAACTTGCTGCGTATGTGTTTGCACAGTGAAAACACTAAAAAAGAAAAAGCCCGAACACGTATAGCCTGTGAAAGAAACTGCGGAAACAACATTTTCATTCATCCTTTGAAATGTTTTCCTCCTACTGAACAAAAGAATGAGACGACAGAATCACTACCAGCGCTGCTGAACTCCTATAGCAGCAGCAGGGTAACAAACTACACTTTGAAGAACATTCTCCAAAATCCACTGCTACCAGGCGTCAACTGCTCCCGGTCCTACTACAACTATTTGTCATGGTTAAATTGCACAACGATGCATGTGATGTTGTCCATGCTTTTCCGAGAGCAAGCGATTTCAGTCAGCTTCACGGCCGCAGCCTGAGGTTTATCTTCTGCTTCCAATATTGAAATGAGATCCTTATGGACAAAAGGTTTTAAACACAAATTAGCAGCGGATGGAGCAGAATATACAGTGTCCATGCAGCCTTATGCCAGAAAAGTGTACGGGATAAGGATGCATGGGTAACGGGTTTGAGACTGATTGGATAGCATGTCAATATTCCTTCAGAGTCTAATACATGTATAAACGCTAAACGCATTTTGTTCATATGGCACTAGATGCCTGTGGTTTACTGAGAATAGAGCGACATCAAATCATAGTAGTATCTATTTTGTATCATTATGTGATGCTCCATTCCTGATTGCATCGAGTAACAAGCCAAAATTTCAATGACATACCTGATTGCGCACTGCATCCCAAAGCCCATCTGTAGCAAGAACCAGATATTTCAGGTCACTGTTGACCTCTACCTCCTGCAATTTTGCAGCAGCGGTTACCAATGATTTTCTCTCGAGAGAATTGTGGCACAAAAGAAAATCAGTTTTGTTAACAAGCAAGTGTTACAAGGCTAGTCATAAGCAAGTCAAAAAAAAAATATTAAAAGGTTGTGTCATTAGCATCAAAAATTTTGAGACTTAACTATAGAAAACATTACTTGCACACTTAACAGACTCACTTGCACTACTAGACTCATTTAAGCTCTGTTGATTGCTTCAGAACTACCTGATGCTATTATAAAATAAACATTTAATGGAGGCAAACTTTCTCGTTGCAGTTCATTGCAACATGATAAACTGAAACCTGATTGGCTATCCTGACTCCCAGGAACTACCTTTTGTATCAAAGTTATAATGCTTCCTTGGAAAACAACAACAGTAGCTAGAAATTAACATCTACCCCAAGGGCCCAGTCTAAAAACATACATCGGACGAAATAATGCCGGCATGCTCCTTCACTTCACCCATGAGCTCAATTATTGTTGCTAACACATAGCTTTGCATTTGCTTTGTGTTTAATCTGACAAGGTCCATCCTTTTCCTTTGCCACAAAAAACAACTAAGAAACCAGGAAATAATTCCTTTCCACAAACATATTCTCACATCCCACATAAAACAATTACAAGAGCATGAATCACGAAATCCCTAAATAAACATATCTAGGATTGAAACTTTGACATGTCATCTTATATCATTGTATGAGCTTTTGTTGGTTAGTTGTAACAACATGGATACTCATTCGTGCTCAAGGAAAGACCAAAAGGTAACATCATTATGCAAAGGATGAGCTAGTGAAATTGTTCTGTACTCCCTCCATACTCATAATTCAAGTCATTTTGGACTTTGCTTTAGTCAAACATTGGGAATATAAATTACAAATAACTTTTAAATTGCTAAGTTTAGAAATATGAAAATCATATGAATAGATTTGTCTTAAAAAGCACTTTCATGAAAGCATATATATGTTACTTTTTGATAAATATTTTTAGAACAAATCAAAGTCAAAGTTATGCTTTGGAGACCGTATCGTTGTCCAAAACGACCTGAATTATGAGTATGGAGGGAGTATAAATTGCTAAGTAGACTAATTTATATGGTCCCTAGTTCTAAGGCCAACCAGAACAATCTAGTAACAAGTGAGAAAGGGGAGAGACTGCTGCTATCCTCCATGTGGCCCACTAAGTTTCATTACACTCGAGTGAATGGGCATAACATAAACCATAGTTGAATATGAAACTATGAATACCAGCACAAGAAACGTGCTCTTGTCAAGGTCACACTGAACTTTTAACTAAGACTTCAAAAGATACCTGGATATCAGGTTCTGGCTTCACATACTTCTTTAATAAACGATTACCAAATGCACGGGACATTGCCAGGGTTCCAGCAACTCTCCATGTATCTGCAGAAGTACAAATATCAAACGAAGAATAACAGTAGTTAATTACTTATAAAGCACTTTCAACCATTGGACAAACAGATAAAAAAAATGGTTGAAGGGGCTTTATACGTAATTAACTATTCCCTCCGTCCCAAATTATAAGTCTTGCTGGACTCCTCAAAATTTCTCAAATTATAAGTCGTTCTCACTTCTCGAGACAACTTTTTCTCTTCCCAATACATATCCACTCTATCTCTCTCCTCGTTTTCAAAACATCCCATCTTTTCCACTTTTCTTAATTCCTGTGCCCGGATCCAAAACAACTTATAAAAAGGGATGGAGGGTGCAGTGTTATTCTTAAACTACTCCCTCCTCCTCCACTATTTAAATGATATTGTTAGACAACATTTTTAGCTCAAACATGAACTGAAAATGTTGTCCTAACGTCACCAATAGAAAACCAGAGAGGCCATCCTAAATTTATCACATATTAAGTTTTTCTTAAAAATGGAGGAGTGTGAGAAAAAAAGGACGAATATTTTGCTTCTTATCCAAATAAGAAGCAGGCCTTAATATATGAAGCTAACTTCTGAGGGTAAAAAGGTTTACCATCATTGACGACAAAACCTCCAGCATCCTCAATGCGCTTTCGTTCATCTTTCACATTTGGCTTGTGATCTTTTGAGAGTGGAACAGCTGCAGAGCACAAAAGTATAAAGTCTATTTATCAAAATTTTCACAGGCACCAAATATAATTAGAGCATAAGATATGAAAATGCTCATTTAATACTCGCAAGAGACAATGACATTTTAATCTGGATAGGGTGCCCCATTGTATATTAAGCATAGGTCATTTTAATGGGACATTGAACTTTCAAAGGATGTTCATCATAAATAAAGAATAAGAGACAAGAATACTACCTTTCGCTGCTATTATAGCAGTAGCACGTGAATCACCAACATTTGCTACATATAGACACTGGCCAATTAGGAAGGCAGTCAAAGCTGTCGAACCATCATCTCTATAAGTATCACATAGTATATTCAAAATATCTTCATTTGTTTCAAGAAATGTTCTTCCTGCATTTCAAAAAAGTAACTGAAAACAATGAGAAGATGAGAGTCTGAAGCATTAGGAAGAGCTTGAACGGACAAAAAGACACTGCTAATAGAATGTAAAACAAATTACTTATAGCGAGCTTTGTGTTTGTAAGAAACTCAGGGTGCCTCATAAGGTTTTTGAACAGGTTCTCCTTCAGATATTCAGCAGCAAAGTTTCCTCCATGACCTAATGCACCGAAGCATCAAATAAACATCATGGAAAAGGAGTCACGAAGTAACTAAGGCAAGAGTGAAAGTGATACCATCAAATACACCAAACATGTCAACTGCCTGTCCGTCAATTTTAGTAAATTTAATGTCATAGCAGTCCTCCATAGTAGGTCGCCTACCGATATAGCTTGAATATCCACAGGTCACCTTATTATCCTCGCTGCCGATAAAGTCACTTCACATCAATGTAAATTCAAACAATGACTATTTTTTAATAGAACAAAAGAAAATGAGAAGTTAAGCATACAATGTACTCACTCTAATTTTTATTTTTTATCGTTAGGACAAGAAATTTAAAAAAAAAAAAGCAAATTTACTGTCCTAACGATAATAATTTAAAAACAGAGTGAGTAATTGTAGGAACATGCTATTTCTCGATGCCCCAAGCTTTCACTGACCAATAAGTAATTAAACTGTAAGTTATATTAATTATACTTAGGGATGCAAGTTTCCCAATTTTTGGGTCGGTGGGTCGGCCTAAAACTTTTTAAAATGAACTAACTCTCCCCTCCATATTATATTAGTGGAGGAAATAAAATGAACTAAAGGTTTGACCCACAAAACCCATTGGGTACCCACTTGCATCCCTATTATACTCCTAACTTAAGGCTAGAACATGACGATCATACTAGCAGCCCCCTTACCAATCGCTAGCACACAACCACCCACAATTGAGAACACGGCACGGACACACACGATTGACACCACTGACAGGCATATTAATCCACCAGTCAGTGCGATCATAAAGGCCTTCACCTCTCCAACCCGCCGCTGACCCAGCCTGCGCTGTTGCCCGCCGCCGCCGACGCGCCGCGCAGTACCTGCGCCTTCCGCCGCTCTGAGGAGGAGGAGCCGGATGGCGCCCTGGGCCCCCACGCGCGGAACCCGCGGCAACCGGCGTCCAACCCCTGGCCGCAAGCGCGC
>BCLG01005980.1:0-21129 GCA_001602295.1 Zoysia matrella | reverse complement strand
ATCAAAACTGAGATCAACAGCGAGAACAATTAAAAAACGGAAGAAAAAGGTGTGAAACTGATGCATGAGTCTGAGGCTCATATGGTTCATGCAAAATGTATAAAATAAAAGAGATAATTCCTTTCATCGCTCTAGAATGGTTTTTGCTTCCTTTCTTGATTCTTTAGTTTTGAGTTTCCTAGAAATTTAATTTTGATTCATTTTTTTTAACTCTTCTATAGTTTTTGTTACAAACAGTGTTAAGTAGAGAGCGAAAATGGCCCCTCATCCAAAATGAATCAAAATAATTTTATTGCACTTTTATTAATCTGAGCATATACTATTAATTATTAATTTATGCTGGTCAATAATTACTTAAACTATGTCAAATTAAAAAAAGCTAAATATTGATTCTTTTTATAAAAGGATTAAAGTGATCATTTCACTCATTACTTAACACTGTTAATATCTTAGTTAAAGCTTAAGAAAGAAATCCAATCTAAATTTCAGTATTTAGAGGAAAGCTAAAAAAATTCAAAAAAGAAACCGTGACTACTTTAAATCAAATCAAGGAAGGAATTCTTTTCAAATAAAAATGGAACCAAAAGGATGGAAGCAAATTTTTGAAGAGAATCACAGACAAAGGTACAATGTGCATACGGAAAACAAAAATCAATGCCTCGTGGAGTAACAGCAGCGACAATCATACAAACCTTTTGGCTGCGCGAGACCTACACCATCTCGATCACCCGACCTAGAGCAATGGGCGGCGTCTCTTTTCTTCTACTAGTACACAGGTCGTCGTACTCCCCGACAGTCCTCCCGCCCACACGTCCCCCCGCCATTGGCCGCGGCGGGATTAGACTCCCGCTCCGCCGCGCCACACACACCGGCCTCACCCTGTCACCCACACAGGCGACCGACCAATCCACTACTCCCGACGGCCGCGCCCACACGAACGCCCAGCTGGTCGAAGGCGCCAGCCCGTGGAGTCGTGGCTCGTGGGCTGGACACGTACACCTGTCATCCCTTCCAAATTTTCCAAACCGCACCCGCGCGGCGCCATGACGGAGCGACTCGCCGCCTCCCTCCTCCCGGCTGCGTCCCCGTCCCCGGCGCGCTCCCCGTCCGCGCGCCGCGCTGCGGCCGCCGCCTCTTTCCCGTCCTCATGCTCCGCGCGGCCGGGGCTCCGCCTCCGCTCCCGCTCGCCCCGCCTCTCGCAGGTTCGGTGCATTCGCGCGCGCCGAGTGGAGTCGGTCGGCCGGTCGGGTAGCCTAGTTCGGCGGGGTTGGATCGATCGCAGGGCTGTTTCTGACCGAGCTGTGGCGGTTGTGCGCTTTCAGGCGGTGGCTGGAGGCGGGCGCGGCGCGCTGCGGGTCGTCCGGTGCATGGCGGCGTCGGACGCGGCGCAGCTCAAGAGCGCGCGGGAGGACATCAGGGAGCTCCTCGAGACCACTTACTGTCACCCCATCATGGTACGCCGCGCCCCTTTGCTCGCACTATGCTGTCGTGATTGAACATCGAACACAACAAACTGATTTGTAGTTTGGACTTTGTATCTTAGCAACCGCTTCATTAAAACCCGTTTAAATTTAGGGTATGAGTATGACAAATTTTAGATATGGTCCACGGAGTTAAACAAATCTTCTTCTGGTTCCAGTTGAGCCCTGCTGCACTCCTGGTCGTGGTGTGCAGTCACTGCAGTGTGATTATTGCACAAGTCATTTGATATATTTGGATATGTATTAGGTCAGTAATACCCATGTTTAAAGATGAGGATAGGTTGCTCCTAAAGAAAACCGAAGCACACTTTATTTCCTGCCTCATGAGTGATGATCAGGGGAGCAAGCTGCCGTAGATGATCGTTGCCAGACGATACAGGGTTCCTAGGGTCGCCCTTCCGTTTTTTGTGACTTTTCCATGTTCTCGCACTGGGATCAAATTCCGCATGGGCCACTGGTCACCCATGAATCAGCGAACGCAATTGTACCATTCTTTAGTTAAAGTATATCAATGCGTGTACAATTATATACTGGGTAAGTTGAAGATGAGTAATCTGTTCTACCTTCTATAGGTCCGTCTAGGGTGGCATGATTCAGGTACCTATGACAAGAACATTGAAGAGTGGCCACAGTGTGGTGGAGCTGATGGAAGTCTAAGATTTGATGCGGAGTTGAAGCATGGAGCCAACGCTGGTACTTCCTGCTGTCTTTACAGTCCAGATTCTTCTATTTTCTCGATTTGACTTTATTCTTAGTTCACAGGTCTGATTAATGCTTTGAAGCTGATCCAACCAATCAAGGACAAGTACCCAGGTATCACTTACGCTGATTTGTTCCAGTTGGCGAGTGCTACAGCAATTGAGGTCATAGCCCTTACTCTGCTCAATTATCTCAGTGGTTCATTTTGATCAGTTGAGTTTATGTAACCATATGATTTGTTGACTGCCTTATACAGGAAGCTGGTGGACCAAAAATTCCAATGAAATATGGACGGGTTGACGTTACAGCCCCTGAGCAGTGCCCACCTGAAGGCAGGCTTCCTGGTCAGTGTTTCCAGTGGGTTCTTCATTTTGTAACAATGTCTGCTTCTGCATTGTGTTCAGTGCTTCAAATTCTGACTGCGCTTACCAAAGTTGACTAACAAAGTTGAACTGCAGATGCTGGCCCACGTGATCCTGCTGAGCATCTTAGAGCGGTATTCAACAGAATGGGTCTTGATGACAAGGTGTGATATGGTTTTTAAAAATTTAATGTTTATCTCTATTTATTGAGTTATGTTATTGAACTTTTTGGGAACATTTATGAAGGAAATTGTTGCACTGTCCGGAGCACATACCCTTGGAAGATCAAGGCCTGACCGGAGTGGCTGGGGAAAGCCAGAAACAAAATATACTGTATGTTCTCTCTATTTTTTTTTATCTCTTTGCTTAAGTTAAAGCAGAAATAAGATATTTTACAGCAGGAATTTCTGGGCAGGCTTAGTCTGCACGCTATTCATTACTCTACAATTTGGATAGAGGCAGCACATCTTTCTGATCACCCTTCATGGGGCCTTGCAGTTCACGAATCCAGTGATACTTTGTTCTTATGAGTTAGATGTACTCAAGTAACTGCTTATGACCTGACAGCTTTTCTATTTTTTATGTCTACTATATTTAGTGACAAAGCAGAAAAACGTGCACAAACATTTAATAGCTAATATTCTTGGTACATCTTATTTTTCACTTAATTTGGTACATCTTTATTGGCATATTCTTCGTCTCCATCCTATCGTCTTTGCAACCTTAATATTATCTGGAGATAGTTGTGGACCTTCTTAGTTTCAATGATTGAGGTCTCCTGTTATTTGTTTTACAGAAAAATGGGCCTGGTGAACCTGGAGGGCAGTCATGGACAGTTGAATGGCTGAAGTTTGATAACAGCTACTTCAAGGTGTGCCTCTTTTTATTTGTCATGTATTTTGTATATGAAAGAATATGTGATAATTTAAGCTGTTAACAATGCTTCAGGACATAAAGGAACGAAGGGATCAAGATCTTCTGGTTTTGCCTACAGATGCTGCACTATTCGAGGATGCATCATTCAGGGTAATTAATTGGGACCAATTTGTGAACTGCGAAGATCCTGTTTTCGTTCACTGAGAATCTACAATACATTCAGGAATATGCGGAGAAATATGCAGCGGACCAGGAGTCATTCTTTAAGGACTACGCTGAAGCTCATGCTAAACTAAGCAACCTTGGAGCAAAGTTTGATCCTCCTGAGGTGACTATCGTCATTTTTCCAAATTAAACATTCAATGCCAACTTTGTTAATGGACCAAAAGCCACAACATTGAACTAACTGCGGTAGCTATTATTGTTTCTTTCTCACATTTAACAAGCCAAATTTAAGTAATCATAACGTGAATGCTGTTATCTTGTTCTGTTGTATATGAAAGAAATATATGGACTATAAGATCAGGACTATAATTGAACATGGTTCCTCCGTGCTCAGATATTGCATATGATGTTCATGTTTGTTACAATCAAAATTCAAGCATGTGATGTGTTTATCCTGCAGGGATTCTCACTAGACGATGAAAAAAAGGCGGAAGTCGAACCAACTGCTGCTGCTGCACCACCACCACCACCTACTAAAGAGCCAGAGCCAGCAACAGCATCTACACCGGAACCAGTAGCAGCGGCAGTGGCAACAGCAACCACAACAGCGACAGCGGATGATAACAACGGTGCAGCACCACAGCCGGAGCCCTTCGTTGCTGCCAAATACTCCTACGGGAAAGTACGTAATGTTGCCCTCTCTAATCTGAACTAATTTGTAGTTCAATGATGTACTGATGGAGCGTGTTGCCCTTTTATCTCGCAGAGGGAGCTGTCGGAATCGATGAAGCAGAAAATTAGGGCGGAGTACGAGGGATTTGGAGGCAGCCCCGACAAGCCCTTGCAGTCCAACTACTTCCTCAACATCATGATCCTGATTGCAGGGTTGGCGTTCTTGACCTCTCTGGTCATGAACTAAGAAGGCCCGTCTGGTGGATCTGCCTTTTTCCCCATTGTCGGGCTGAAATTACCATTGCTCGTTACAAGTTTTATAAATAAACCAACCATTGTACTACATACAGAGTGACTAGAGGGCATCAGAGCTATGTACCCTGTGCAAGCAGTTTTTGTGAAATCCGGGAAGAAACTAGAGAAAAAAGTGAGTATAACAATGAACAGCAAGCTGACTATCGGTCCATCAGTGGCCCTGTTTGTTACAGCTAGAACTTAATAAAAAAGTAACTTATTTTTCTAGCTGGTGAAAAGCAGTTGAAAAATAAGCTGCTGTTTAGTTTATTTTGAGAAGCTACTGAACTAATAAGCTGTAAAATAAGTTTGTTGTTTAGCACAGCTTCTACTTATTTCTGTAAATAAGCTGAAAATAACCTGTGTCAAACAGGGCCAGTATCACTCCCACATATTGTGTCATATCATAACAGAACTCTTGCTCCCGTCAGTTGCTTTGCCATTACCACTTTCTCTGCCCTACAAAGACTTTCGAGCTATGAATATGCATGGAATGCACTTGTCCAATTTTTTTTTATCTTAAATAAAGCCATTGGTTACTCGTTAATTTGTCGCAATGAGCACGGGGACGATAGTGAAGAGAGACTAAGCTTGGATAATCCCAACAAAAGCATGTAATTCTATCCCTCGATACTAAACAATAGTCCATTTATGAATGTTGTCTATCAGGGGGTCAACTAATATATGAGTCCATTTATGAATGTCAAAAACCAAACAAATGGGCAACAAATCGATGCTTTTGGATTCACCATGAGAGAATCCGTTTATTGTACTTTATTCATTTTAAGATGGAGTATTCTTTTTATTTAAAGAGTAAATTTTAGAACCTACCATTTTTCAGCACATGTTATAAAACATAATTTCTCGAGCGACTTGTAGAAAGATACAGCTATTTTGATGTTCAGCTTTCTCATTGATCCAGTGGTTGATACTCCTTCCATTCTCAAATTGATATGATTATAAATATCAATTTTAATTATTTATCTTATTAAAAAATTAATTCAATTAAAAAAATTAAAAATTGTAATTCAAGCAACTTTGATGATAAAGTAAAATAAAAAAATATTTAAAATTTATCATAATTTTTTGAATAAAACGAATAGTTAAAATTTATGTTCATAATTAATTATGACATCAATTTGAGAACAAAGAAAGTGCATGGATTCCCTATTTATGTGATATAGGCTAACATGACGCATGGTGAGAAACTCATAGCTTTTTACAATGCTAAAGATATTTATGATGGGCACAAATAGTGATTATATATTTAATGGTTTTGAAATATATTCTATTTAAAATAATATATTAATTATTATTTCTATTAAAAAAATATGGAGAGAGCATATATTATTGGCCAAAGGGCCTAAACATGCTTAAAGTTTACAGAAGCAACGATCCATAAATTTAGTATTTCTACATTCCACCTCTCCTTCCGTCGATGCATAAAGCAGAGCCAGTGGCGGAGCGTGGGAGCAAAGGAAGAGGGGGCTGGTTGCTACAGTATTAGCTACAGCACCTTCTTCAAGCTTGCTCCAGCGCCACCCCGATTCTCTCTCCCATGGCTGAAACTGCTCACGATGCTGATATATATTATAGTTCCTTTTGCTACTATAAACAGCTTCTCTATCTTATTTCTCAACTAGTGGTTGTTTAGTCACCTATCCGTTTATGACTAATTGGTGATGCGGCTGTTGACAAGCAAAGCAATCCATTTACGATCCTAAACAAAAACCTGGGACTAGCAACTTTTCTCTTGGGAAGTGGAGGCCGGAGCCCAGAATGGCCTCCATGAGACTCCGTCCCTGAGCAGAGCACCACAAATAAAGTAGTCCGCTTCCAAGCTGATTCTCCCTTCCCAACACCTCCGCTCTTCTAGGATTGAGGGGTTAAAATTATTAACGAATCCAGCTTAATAATACAAGCATGATAACAGCAATTAAACATATTATTATTTTTTCTGTATACTTTTATTTTTATTACATAATACATTATTACACATATATATTATAAATATATATATTATTTTATTACATAAAAATTCATTACAGATTTAGTTAAATACTCTCGAGAACTTTTAAAGCTAATACAAAATATAAAACATATTATCATTGTTATACACCATTTACAAATTATATTTTATAATCAATTTTAATAAAAAAGACTAAGTTTGAAACTATCTGAGAAATTAGATAAAGAGTAGATCCGTATTTATAAGTAAGAAGAAAGTAGGAAGCAATACTTTTATATATAGCTACATTAAAAGATATAAAAAAACTTTTACATAAAGATATTATTTGTAAACATATATGTTATACTTTAAATATTTATAGATTGATGGGATAAAATCTTTCAACTTAATTTAGCCATTGTCCTAGTTTGTACCATAGATCTTTTGAGTGTTTCCCGTCAAAAACGCCAAAATAGGTTATTTATTATCTATTTTTTGATTTCTGATTGTATCATTTTCTGAGCATTAGAATATCAGTTTTTGAATTTTTGAAAAAGAGAAAAAAAAAATTTCAGTGCAAAATTAAAGCTTATTGTGCCGCTCATAACAGAAAATAGTCGTGTGCTTAAAAAAAACTGAGACCCTTTGCAGCAAGAAATTTTTTCTATTTTTCTTTTTAAATTAAACTGATTTACGTGAAATTCAAAAATCTTGCGTTTCATAAGGCATAAGAACAGGCGTGAGCCGATAAATGTATTTTTTTATTGAACAGTGGAGTGAGTGACTATTACAGCTGCTGCTCAAAGCTATAAAACTCAGCAACTCACCGTTTCATGCCGCTTGTAAATTTATTAATTTAAGATTTAAAACATTATCTTCTTAATTATATTATTATTATCTATGTAAAATAACATATAAAACTATCTATATCTATAATTTATAAGTGTCAATTTTGTAAATTACATAATTTCATTATTAAATACTCTCTCTGTTTTTTAATTGATGTCATTGTTAATTTTTAAATTTAAATTTTACTATTTATTTTATTAAAAAATAATAATTTTTTTATATTTTAATATAATTTGATTTATCATTAAAGTTAAAGTTAGCGTCGCCCCGTCCCGTCGGAACGAAATCGTCTGACACACGAGCGACTTCGTGCTCGATGACAGGTGGGAGCAAAGGAATTTGCGTGACTGTAGCTGCGGCCGGGAAGAAAATCTTCACCGTTTGAGGCGAGATCAACGGGCGCTTGTCCGTCAGATGGACGAGCGTCAGACGATCCGTTTGCGTCCCCACGTCCAGCGCCGCCGCCCCGCCCGTGCCGTGCGGACTCGCTCCGCGCCCCAGCCCACGGATCGCCGTCACCCGTCCTCCGCGCCGCCATTCCGCCCCGCCCGCCACGATCCGCTCTGCTCCGCGCGCCGTCCGGTTTCCGCCCTACCTCGCCCTATTTGGTAGATCCGCTTCTGGTTCCAATGAGTATCGTGCCCAAGGAGACCATCGAGGTCATCGCGCAGAGCGTCGGCATACCCAGCCTCGGTGCCGATGTCTCCGCTGCGCTTGCCCCCGACGTCGAGTACCGCCTCCGCGAGATTATGCAGGTCCGCCCCCTTGCTCTCCCCTCCTATTAGGATTTAATTGGTCTGGTTTGAGTTGGTTTGCACTCGGATGCGTTTTGGGGGAGCTGGTAGGGTTTATTCCTCCGCCGTTTGAATGAGCCGCGCCGCTCGTGCTAGGGGCGAGCGTAGGTACAGTTCGGGCTATGCATTTTGCCTTAGTAAATCCAAAATTAAGGTTTGGTTGCACTAGTGAATTGCTTATGCCCTTTTGCATCTAGATGCCATTTTGTCGAATTCATCTCTCGTTCTCTTTGTGGCAGGAGGCTATCAAGTGTATGAGGCATGCAAAGAGGACAGTTCTGACTACAGACGATGTCGAAAGTGCTCTCAGCCTCAGAAATGTTGAGGTGAGTTTAATTCTGTTTCTTC
This sequence comes from Zoysia matrella, assembly GCA_001602295.1. Taxonomy (NCBI): domain Eukaryota; kingdom Viridiplantae; phylum Streptophyta; class Magnoliopsida; order Poales; family Poaceae; genus Zoysia; species Zoysia matrella. The sequence goes on along the minus strand of BCLG01005980.1, from coordinate 12,641 downwards.
GGTTGGTTGAACAGTTGATCATTTTTTCAGCGTCAAGTATGATTTTTACAAGTAATGTAGTGATAGTTGCCTTACTTTTTAGCGTTCTGTGCTGCAGATGGTTTAAGACACCAAGTATCAAATGCATATTTTCTCTAATTCGTTAAACTTACTTTTTTTTAGGAAAACTAAACTTTCTTGTTGCTAATATAACAATATCAGTACTTTGGAATTTATTTGTAAAGTCTTCTAATTCCTTCTTTTTTCTATGTAACCATCTGAATTTCACTGCAGCTGGATATCAGAGTTTGTATTTTTTCATACTGCTTCTATGATGCAGAGGGTTTAAGTACAACTGCGATGTAGTATTACCTTTGCACAGTGAGTTTTCTGGCACTTATTTTATTGCTTGCATTTTCAATCAGCCTGTATATGGATTTGCATCTGGTGATCCACTGCGGTTTAAGAGAGCTATGGGGCATAAGGATCTCTTCTATCTTGATGACAGGGAGGTAGATTTCAACGAGGTAGGGACGATACCGATTAAAGTTTGTAAGTTTTGACATTATTTCATTCATTTGAATGCCTTTTCGTTGGTGCCATTCAGATTATCCAAACTCCTCTTCCTAAAGCCCCCCTTGACACAGCAGTTGTAGCCCATTGGCTAGCCATTGAAGGTGTCCAGCCTGCAATCCCAGAAAATCCTTCTATTGATGGTTAGTTCTTTTGTTGTCATCATGTCTAATTCTTCCTTTACATTTTGAAAATATTTGGTCATATTATTGTTGTGGAAATATCCTGTTTACTTGAGAAGGGTGGACATGTGCAATGGATAAAATTGTTTTTGACAACTTTTTGCATCAGCAATTGTTGCTCCAACGGAAAATAAAAGAGCTGAGCATGGGAAGGATGATGGACTTCCAGTTGATATCAAGCTTCCTGTTAAGCATGTATTATCTAAAGAACTACAGGTATTATGACAACGTCATATTTACCTGTGTAATAACATAGGGTTCCATGAGAAATTTATAGTCCTCTTTGCTGGTTGACTTGCAGATGTACTTTGATAAAATAGCTGAACTTACAATGAGTAGATCGGACACCCCCCTTTTCAAAGAGGCATTAGTAAGCTTGGCAAAAGACTCAGGACTCCATCCATTGGTTCCTTACTTTTCATACTTCATCGCAGATGAGGTTGTTCTTTGTACTGTCACTTTTATGATTTCTTTTATTTCTTGATTGGTGTTACCTTATCTTTTGTATCCCATCTTAATTTCAGGTTACCCGGAGTTTGAGTGATCTTCCAGTTCTATTTGCTCTCATGCGTGTAGTCCAGAGCCTTCTCCGTAATCCACATATTCATATTGAGCCTTATGTAAGTGGGTGAGCATAAGGCTTTGATGCTTTTGAATGCCTTCGATTTCTTTAAATGATTGCTGAATATTATTCACATCATACCGCCTTGAGCTGTCTAAATTTCTCTTGTTTCCAGTTGCACCAGTTGATGCCATCAATGATCACTTGCATTGTGGCCAAAAGGCTAGGGCATAGGCTCTCTGACAATCACTGGGAACTTAGAGACTTCTCTGCCAACTTGGTTGCCTCTGTATGTCGGAGGTGAGTGTATGCTAAGTTTCATAGTTGGTGCTATGTTTCACAATGAACAATGATTTTATTAAATGGCAGAAGTGGAGTTACTGCCTCATCTCATTTCTGATAGCTCATGTGCCATAGATGTAGGTGGTTTCCCCTTTAGGAATGAACTGCTGTGTTTCTGGTTTTGCCCATTGATACCTACTGTTTAACTTATTGCCCAATTTAGTTTGCTCATTTACCCTTGACTTGAAATCATTGGACAGGTTTGGTCATGTGTATCACAACCTTCAAACCCGGTTAATGAAAACATTGATCCATGCATTTCTTGACCCTGCAAAATCATTGACACAACATTATGGTGCTGTTCAAGGGATATCTGCTTTAGGGCCCAGTGCGGTAAATCCTGTTCCATCTCTACTAAATTTTGTATTAGTCAAATATTAGCTTATAACTTTTGTTTCTTTCCAGATAAGACTTCTTCTCTTGCCTAATCTCATGACCTATATGCAACTTCTGGAGCCAGAGCTGCAGCTTGAGAAGCAGAAAAACGAGATGAAAAGAAAGGAAGCTTGGCGTGTTTATGGTGCATTGTTGGTTAGTTCAGAGCTCTCGGTCATTATATGTTTATGTTCTTTGGTTGCATTCATCCAGCGGGCTATGTCTCTGAACAGTGTGATGTTTTTTTTCTTCAGTGTGCTGCTGGTAAATGCTTATATGATCGGCTGAAATTGTTCCCTCGTTTGCTTTCTCCATCGACAAGGCCTCTTTTGAGAAGCGATAAAAGAGTTGCAACCAACAACCCAAGTATGTGCTGAATATATGTATACTACACATTGTTTATTGCCAAGTGGTCCTCATTGTGCAGCATAGTTTGCAGCTGCAGTCTATGTTCAATTTCAACTAGATGAAAAATTGGTATTTTCAAGGTTTAAAATTGAGGGTACGTTTCTCTGTATTTTTCAGATAAACGGAAATCCAGTACAGATCTCTCTGCATCTCAGCCACCTCTGAAGCAGATGGCAACAGACACATCAATGAGCTCCATGGCTTCAAATTCCATGTCCGGAAACATTCAAGGAGCCATGGATGGGTTCTCTGCCCAGTTAGCCAACCCTGGCATGATGCAAGCTTCATCTGCTGCACAAATGGTGGAAAACACTGCATCGGTTGCGATTCGGAGAGATCAGGGCAGCGATCTTGCACAGAGGGTTTCCACAGTGCTGAGGCAAGCTTGGAAGGAGGATCAAGATGCTGGGCATCTCCTGGGGTCCCTGTATGAGGTTTTTGGCGAAGCCATCTTCTCCTTTGTCCAACCACCAGAGATATCCATCTTTGTGTAGAAAGGAAATGCGTAGGCTTTAGAGGGTTTTAACCTGTGTTGTTGTCCAATTAAGGTATTGGGGTATTCTTGAAACAGTAGACTGACATCAGAAAATCAAGTAATGTAATGCTAGATTATATTAATGAGACATGAGCGCTCGATTTGTACTATTACTTTTCGTGACTGGTTATTTTTACAAGATTTACAGTTTTTTTGTTTGCTTCTTTTGCTTTATTAAATTAACAGTTACAGTGGCCCTGTTTCTTTCTCTATCATTACATGTCATTGTGCGCATCAAATTCCATGGTCATTCAAATCGAATCAGTGTTTTTTTAGAATTGAAATCAGTTATTTTAAAGTTCGCAGGTTACCGATTACTCCCCACATTTCAAAATATAAGCATTTTATGTTTAGTGAAAGTTAAGCTTTTATCACTTTAATCACTAATAATGTATAACTAATAATATTTTATCATATAAAAATTATATTTTTTAATATATTATGAAATAAGTTCTTATTTAAAAATATATTTTTATATTAAAAATTATGTAATTTGTTAAATATTATTAGTAAAAGTTAAAAAAATTTAAACTTATCCAAACTTAAAAATAATTAAATTTTGAAACGTAGCTAAGTACCGTAAACTAGCAAACAGCATCCGATGGAAATGGCGCTTCCGGAAGAAATACGCCTTCGTCACAAGTTTGCGATGCCTACCGATGTGTACGTGTACGATGCAGCACCCGCTTTCTCCACGGTCTCCTCCCCTCGCCGCCGTCGCCGCTGCTGTCATGCCTCCTCGCGGTCGCCGGGGAATCAGATCACCGCCACTCCCGCCTTCCCCTCCTGACCTCACTTCCACCCCGCCGCCACCCCGGCACCCGTCCGTAGAGGCCCACAAACCAGGAAGCGCCGGCCACCAAGACCCTCTCTCGGCGGCCCGCCGCCGCCTCCCCCTTGCCTCCCTTGCCGCTGACGAGGAGGCAAAGGAAGAGTGGCACCCGCTCCCGCTCTCGGCCTCCGACCTCTCCCTCGAGCTCACCCTCCCCACCGGCCAGACCTTCCTCTGGCGCCGCACCTCCCTCTCCCCGCTCCGCTTCACCGGCGTCGTGGGACCCCACCTCCTTTCTCTTTCCCACCTCCCCGATGGCCGTCTCGCCTTTCTCCTCCACAACTACGGAGGCGACCACACCGCCGCCTCCTCTGTGGCCGCCGCCCGCGCCGCGCTGTGCGACTACCTCAACGCGTCCGTCCCGCTCGCCGACCTATGGCGTCAGTTCGCCACTGCCGACGAGCGCTTCGCCGAGGTCGCCGCCCGTATCGGAGGGGGCGGCGCGCGGGTGCTCAGGCAGGACCCCGTCGAGTGCGTCTTCCAGTTCCTCTGCTCCTCCAACAACAACATCAAGCGGATCGAGAAGATGGTGTGGACGCTGGCGGGCTACGGAGAGCGGCTCGGCGAGGTTGGTGGGTTCCTGTTCCACCGGTTCCCCACGATCGAGCGGCTGGCGCAGGTGTCGGAGCAGGAACTTCGGGATGCCGGGTTTGGGTACAGGTCAGCTCTTGGTCCCTTCCTCCTTCGAGTTGCAATTGAGCCTTATGCCACAAGAACCAGTTGTTCTGTCTGCTTTATTCTGGATAAGTCGTCTAGTTCAGTTTAACCTCATGCTCTCATTGATTTCCTAGCTTGTGGACTGAAACTCAGATTTTCTTACAGTGTTGTAGCTGCTTACTTCTTGGCATGCTTACTTCTGTGGGTTTAGATGTTGCTTCAGAAATGAAACTGTAATGTATTGTGGCTTAATCATTGAGAAAACCAGCTCATGAGCATTTTATTTTGTTGCATCATGAAGATGATAATACTGATGATGTTTGTACTATTGAAGTAATATGTGAATAAACCAAAAAAAAATATCTATTGAGTTTGTCCGGTACACAGTGTTGCTCTGCAGACTCATAGTACACTAATTTGTACGAATTCTGCATTATTTCTTTCATGACAAATGAGCAGGGCAAAGTACATTGTCGGCACCGCTAAAGAACTGCAGGCCAAGACTGATGGAGGCGAAAAATGGCTTGCTTCACTGCGTGAAAAGGAGCTTCCAGAAGTGATTGAGGCTCTTTGCACTCTACCTGGTGTTGGCCCCAAAGTTGCAGCCTGCATTGCTCTGTTCTCGCTTGACCAGAATCATGCTATTCCTGTTGACACACATGTTTGGAAGGTATTTCTTGTTTAACACATATTAAATTAGTGCTGTAAACTTGTAATATTAGCTAACGGTGACGTTTCATTTGGCCCTTCTTCAATTGATTATTTGTCAAAACTTAAATGATTACAACAGTGGAGCTGATTTAATGTTGTAAACTTCAAACTTTGAGAATGCATTGTGTGTAAGAAGCAGCAATTGCATACCTTTATATGACCTGAAAACCTAATACATGTGAGGATTGCTGCTCTTGCTAATCTCTATTATATGGCTTATTTCAGGTTGCCACACAATATTTGTTGCCAGAGCTAGCTGGCAAGAACCTGACCCCGAAGCTTAGTGTTGTTGTTTCTGATGCATTCGTAACTAGATTTGGAAATTATGCTGGCTGGGCGCAAAATGTTCTATTCATCGGCCAGCTACCTAGTCAAAAAAAACTTCTGGTGACTGAAGGTGCCAGTGACACCACAGAGCGTACCAAAAGGAAGCGTGGGAAAAACCATATGCATGAATAGCAGCAACAAGGTCAGTCCTTTTTTTTTGACCATTTCTTTTCAGTAACCATGATGCTTGAATATTCACAGATTAAATTGACATTGATTACAGAAATGTCAATGGATTTGGTTGTCATGAACAGTCTAGTGCTGTAGTGTCAATCTGGAGATATTTGAATATGTGGAACAGCTGGTTCATTGGCACGCGAGCTTCTTAAAGTTCCTGCTGAAGCGAAGTGCTGAGAAATGGAAATCTGGCTATGGAACACGACTTGGTTCTCAAAACTCGGCAGCAAAGTCTGGCAGTAGGAAAAATAGTTGAATGGTGGTATCTTGATGAAACTGACATTGGACTCGCAGGCTTCTAACTGGATTGTAGTTCCATTGGTCATATTCTTGTTACATTCTGAATCTGTATTGTTTGTGGATCTTCCAGGAAGTGTCAATTTGGATGGGTACATGTAACTGTATTCTTAGCTGAACATTGATTGGGAATTCAATTTGGTCAATATTTTTCTGTAAATCACATGAACTAAGTTGATGTTATGGATCTTAGTTCTCCCACGCTGTCCTGTGCAGTTATATGAAGTCTGAAAGCTCATACTCTTTCCGTCTCAAATTATTTATCATCATAACATCCCTCAAGTTTTCTCAATTTACTTATCATCTTCGCTTATCAATGCATATTTCTCTATTCTCAATATATTTTTATCTTTTTTTTCTCTTTGTTTTTAGCATATTTCAACTTTTCACTTCTTTTTAATTTTTGTGCTCAAATATAGAATGACAACTAAATTGAGAGTTGGGACGGAGGGAGTAGTCGTCAGTGCGGCCGTTATCAGCTGTGGCCTGTAGATGTGGGACTCAAATACTTAGGGGTTTTGGTTGTTTGCGATCACCTGCATGGCTCATGGCTGCATCACCGGAAGGGGTTCCTCATTTCCACTGGACGCCTGACGACTGTTTTTTTTTTAACGCTTGATGGGCTGAGCAAAGGTCCTTTTAAGGCCTCCATATTGATCCATTGATTGGAGGAAAAGCAACGAGTAACTAACCTTATCCAACACGTAGGAGCGGGCCCACGTGTCATGGGCCCATTTATTCCCTCGTCACCGATGATCCCTTCCCCCACAAGGACGGAACCGAACTGCCGCCGGTGCCATGGCGGGAGGCGGTCTGGCGGCGGCGGCGGAGCTCGCCGTCTTACTCGTCTTCCGGCCGCTCCTCGCGATCACCTTCGTCTTCACCCTCATCCTCCTCAGTACGCTGCCCTTATCCCCCTCCTCCCCCACAAGTTTCTGCGCCTTGGTTGGCTAGTTGCGTGGATTGCCTGATCCGCTTCGTCTCCGCAGGCTGGTACGTTGCCTGGAGGACTGTGCTGGTGCACGTGCCGCTTGTGCAGGAGATCGCTGGGCTGCGCCGGAAGAAGCCCGCCAAGCCGAAGCCGGCCAACCGCGGCCGCATCGCTCGGTTTTACCAGTTCCAGGCTGAGGCCGCCCAAAGGTGAATAAAAGCTTTACCCCTACGCAACCACAAAATCCTGCTCATTTTTCTCATCTGTATGTGTATATGTTATTTCTGTGGAAACTCGACAAGTTTTATTCAATTTGACCCAGGATTCAGCAATCATGGCCACCTGGTTCCTGATTTTAGTACTACCTGCATATATTTTTTGCTGCTTTTACATGAATATGTGATTGCAGTTATAGTTTGGTTATATTTCAATTGCATTTTGTAAAGTTTCCTTAAGCTAAATTGCCAGCTTGAGTTGACTGTGTGTGCAGTTTGATCCAATGTTTTATGTTACCTCATAAGCAGGCCCCTTCATCGGGATTATGCTGTGATTTTTGTTTTGAGCTTTGGTTTGCCTTGTCCAGGCCAAGGGAGAGTGGTTAAATCCATTAGATAGGCTAAACCTGTGAATATGGGAAACATTGGTCCTCTTAGTGCACCTGATTTTTTATGTTCGGATTGCAGCACACCTGATTATGTGACAATACGTTATTACCAGCAACTGTGTGATCCTTGTGTTTCTTCTTTGATGCCTATCTCAGATTCCTGCACCTCATCACGTACAAATGTTGCTGATGAAAGGGAAAAACTACACAATTCACACTTCAAGTCAGAATACTGATTTGTTGGAACTCGGTTGCTACTGTATTTTTTGTGTTGTTAGGCATTGTAGCTACTGCTAAATAAAATGTCTTAAGAAATAGCAGTAGCTATATTTCATTGCTGCATCTGATTGAGGCAATTTTTTTTATATTGGAATGGCAGTATTTTGGGTATCAATATGTGCTAACAACTGGCATTGCGATTTGCGAGTGCCTGCAGTCACATCTTTTTCTGAACTTGTAATTTTGTGAAATTACGACTCTTATCACTTTCCTATTAGTCAATCACTTGGGCATAGTTGGGAGGACTTGATAGGGGTGAACGAATCTCTTAAATTTTTTGGGCTTCATATGTAACAAAACAAGTTATGACAATAGTTGCTTATTGCAATTTAATTTAAAATGCTATTGGTTGCAGCCTGATAAGCTTGTATCTGAACCTCCTCTGCATTTTGAATTGGTTAAAAGACAACATGGCTGTCTGTAAATCGCTGCAATGCTGTATTTGATATAAGTGTTACTATTGGCTACATGTTCTTCTGTGACCTGCAGTGGCAATCAGTATCACTATTAACTGTCTGTCTTTTATTTATCTGAACATTTCTGTTTATTTTAATGTCATTTCTTTCTTTTGTTGATTCTAAGCTACTTGTACTGTTAGGATTACTTGTTACTGTAATGTTACTTATATAGCTGCTTTTGACTACTGGCTGTTGCATCTAGTTAGCCTCCAATTTAAACAAAACCACGGTTTCATGTGTTCGTTCTACTTGGCATGGTCCGAGGCTGATTTCTAGAACATATTGGTTATTAGAGTATCACATCTTCTTCTTTTTTCTGTTTCAATCCACTGTCTTCGCAGCAAATTGCTTGTAAAAATTAGATGGAACTCAAACAGGATACTAATAAGAACAATTTCCGGTGCTTATAAAACCCAAGTGATTGAGAAATTTTGTTCTTGTTTCAGAAATACTAATGGATTATGTCCACCGCATAAGTTGTGCAGTCTCTGATTTCAGTCTTGCCTCAGTTTGGATTTAGGAAAATGGCTGACAACAAACAAGAAATTAGACCTTCATCTTTCCTGCAATTCACTAACCTCAATGTTATTATCTCTTCACAGGAACAGCAATGTATCTTAAGACCTTTAGAGCTTTACGAGGAGTACCTGCTGCTTGCAGTAGTGTTTGAAATCTCTTTCAGTATGGAATGCAGTCCTTTGAATGATCTGGCGGGTCTTTTTCAAGTAGACAGAGGATGTCGGCAGCTGATGGAAGCTCTCCTGTGTGGCAATTGTGTATGCACCAATCTTCCACAATAAAAATAGCGCTAGCGTATCCTGTAAAGATGAGGATCTTGTAATGCTAGTGTATACATATACCTGTACAAGAATAAAGAGAGCGCCTGTCCTTTGGAATAACCATGTACCATCTCCTGTGCAAAGTTTTCTTTGTCTGAATTCAGAACTAATCATTGGCTCATGATGGCATTCTAAAGATGCAAAATGCTTTGCTCTGATGCCAATCTGATGGGATTATGCCCACATTCTTCCCTCTTCGGTGATCAATGATCATCCATTCGATCACCCAATCATTGGGTTGCTGATTCCCTCTGGGGAGGATGAGGATGTGGACTAACCTGGCAAAGAAGAAAGAAGCCACCAACATTCCCTGAGAACCAAGGCCAAACCACCTGCCCAACAAAGCCGCTTCTTTTGCACCAAAGCTGTGTACCCCCTGACTGTGAACCATTTTAAATCGAAACAAACCGAATTGTTCATCATGAAGCAGTACATGTCAGCTCTATTACGCAACAGTAGAGTTGACACTAACAAAAGGCACATTTGATCTCCTTCCCTTTTCTCCTTTCTCTCCAATCCTGAAAAGAGTGATGCAAAATGCCTCCCAACTTAAGAAAACGAAAGCTTGAGATGATGATGATGACGGCGATTCCACACCACCAGGGAATGGACGTGGCCGTGCTCCCCTCCAGCTCCACAAAGTGAGGCCACCACTCTCGCACCAGGATCTCCCTCCTGATCACCTTAAATCTTACCGAAAAGCGCCGACGACCGGCACCCGCAGCAGGTCCGGCGATCGATCGTACCGGTCGCCGTCGTTGAAAACCCGGCTCGACGCCCGGTTTCAGGGCCCCCCCTGGGGGTGCGGACGCCATGATTGGGGGCTCGGAGCATCATTGTACCTCCCCGAGCTCTGAGATTCCGAGCTAATCATCGCTGATCAGTGGTGATGGTGGTGGACTCGATCGGCTGCTCTAGATTTCGGTAGGATTTTCTGGAGCTCGTGTCCAAAGCGATCCAAAGCGAAAGCTGTTTGAGTTGCCAGTGAGTGACCCTGACATGCAGAAAGCAGCAAAATTAAAGAGCACAGTTCAAGATGCCCGGGGCCAATCTTCTGTTAGAATGTTCCGTCCAAGTAGCCCCAAAAAATAAAACCACAATTTCAGATTTGCACATGTCTTAATTTTGCCTAACAATTATATATGTCTAAGAATGCATGTATTAACAAAAATATCACTCGGTTCTTTCCGTTGAAATTTAAACCCCCAGTCCAGTTTTTTTTTAAAAAAACTTTATCATCGTCCGTGTCCCTGTCAGGTTAGAACCGTGAAGAACACACCTGTCCGCATTCTCTGACGTGAGACTGCCCTTTTCCTCCGAGACAGGAGGACGAGACGAGGCCGACGGGCAACTGCCTGCCGATCTCGAACGGGAACGAGATCGAAATGGCCAAGACACCGCACGGCCGCCGCGAAAGCGATGCAGCAGGACGACGCCAACGAGAGGTATACCAACGATTAACCCGGCAACAACCCGGGTTCCTGAAAGGTACTGGTCCTGCAGCACCAATTGAGCCTGCTTGGCCCCTTGGTGGTGAAGAATGTTCAGGACGGCAGGTGGTAGTAGTGCACCAAATGCACTGATCCAACATGCATGGACCTGCAGGTCTCTTCAGGCAATGAAATTTACTTCACATGGAAAGAAAGAAAGAAAGAAAGAATAAATTGAAACTTTCATTTCCGAGATGAAACTGAGATAATCGTTTAGTGTTAAACAACGGTACAGTACTTGGCTCACAAAAAAAAAGGGGATATTTGTGTATGTTTTCATCTGGAAGGAACATCGTCGTAGATAGAAAAGGTGTTTGCGGGACGCTCTGAAAGTGTACAGAATGCATAGGCTTTTTCTGTTTAAAAAAAAATCCCTGCAACGAGAGATCTGCATGGAGGATCAACATACCTTCCTCCGAGTCCGAGCATCTCATTCTCCGAGAGCCCACGAACACCACCAAGCTCGTCAAACAGGAATGCAGGCAAGTGGTAAACCATATCCGGTTCGTCTATTTATACTTTTACATGTTTCCATTTTGCTACCGGATGAAAAAAGTCCTTGGAGCAAGTGGCGGATAATATACATGCTACTGCAAGTGCAAGCAGGCTAAGCTTTGAGTGAGGCTAGTGAGAATCCAAAAAGGAGATCTACACAGTCCTTTCAAGATTTGGATTTTGATGCAATGCAATGCACAGCGCATTCCCTTCCCTAGGCAGGACTTGAGATGGGAAATACTACTCGAACAGCAACAAAAAGAATTAACCAGTGCTATTGTTATCAACAGATGTCACGACGAAACGAGGTTGAGAAAAAATTGAGATCGATCATCAAGGCCACACGGACGCTGAACCATTCCAAGGTCTGGAAGCATTCCAAGGATATGATCAGTACGTCTCGGTAACGCGAGGAGAGGGCTCTTCAACCCCCGCGCGGTCTTGTTCAACGATGCCATCGATCGTGGGGGTTGAAATCTGAGATCAGTTGGAATGAAATGCAGCAGCAATCATTTGGATTTCACACACGTCAATATTGGAGCGTCTCTTCAAGCCAAAGGGGGTGAGCCGTCCTGTCTATATCTAATCACGTATTCATAATTCACATGAGAACCAACCGGCGGCAATGATATCGTTGTTTTATTGGAATGTACGTACTGCATGGTAGTTAGGCAGTGTATTCACAAACTAATTAAGAACGTTATGCAGCTAAATACTGCTACCGTCATCATGATCTGTTACTGTTGACACCGTTGCTAGCTAGTATTATCAAGAACAAGCAGAATATCACACCATTGTTGTGGTAGCAATTTCGAAGGAGAAGATTCCTCCTTATCGTTCTCAAGTACCAGCCTCACTTGCAGCCTACGTACAGATGCAGACGCATATATGATCGATCTCCAGACGCTTCACATGTACTGTTGTTGTTGCGTGCCGGCCGTCGCCGTAGAACGCACAGTAGTAGAGATGAACCGGCGATCTCTCTCTCGGTGGAAAAGGAGGAGCTCGCAGCATATCCTATCTTCCGGTTGATCCTCTCATGAGACCATCATGCCTCGCACTACGAGTCGACGGACACTGTGATCTCGCTCGGTGGAGCTTAACCGTCCCCGTGATCCCGTTCCGTTTCTTCGATCCATCTCTTCTCTTTTTTTTTTTTGCCCCCTTTTGTTTCCATATATATATATATGTGTGTGTGTGTGTGTGTGTGTGAATATATATATATGTATGTGTCTTCGTGTTGTACTCTCTTCTTCTTCACCAAGTGGCCCGGTCTGTCTATATAACACGGCCGACTCTCGCCCTCGCCATCGATCCTGCAACAACACTCCACCCACGACAGCCACTTGAGAGAGAGAGAGAGAGAGAGAGAGAGAGAGCCATCCCTCTTGCTTCCCAGCTGCTTGTGCTACCTAGCCTCACGGCCAGACCCGTCGCTGTCAGCCAGCGGCTCGCGAGTAAGAACCAAGTCGCCGTCGCCGCTAGAGCTCTCGATCGACCGGTCCCTCCAGCTGCACACGGTTGCACCATCCCTGCCAGCAGCATCCCAGTACGTCGCGCCATCACCACTTACGGCAAGCTAATTAAG
>BCLG01005979.1:0-15679 GCA_001602295.1 Zoysia matrella | reverse complement strand
AGGAGGTTCGTTTAGCTTAGCTACCTCGCCGAGCAGGTGTCGGGTGGGGATGGGCCTGCGAGAGGTAAGGGATTCTCTACGACGCTGCGCAAAAGCTGCCAAGCCCGGCCCCCATCCCATGCTACTAGTACTAGTACTACATTCCAGGCCCACTGCCCGAGAGCCCAGAGCAGCGACCATCACCAGCAGCTGAGCTGGGGTTTGGCACAATGGCACATGCCACATATACCAACAGTATCCGCCAGCGTATACACACACATATATACTCCACCTTCACCTTGCGTCTGCGTACATGTGTGGACCCGTACGCGGCGGGTATTCTCTATCCTGTACGCCGCGCAACGTCGCAACTCGCCGGTGGTCCGGTCGGTTTGGAGTCTGGACCCGGCGCTGGTGGTGGTGGTGGAGCGGAGTGGTACTTGTTGGGGTTAGCTGCAAGCACAGCTCAAAGCGGTTGTCCATCTCTTTGGGCAGGAGAGGGGAGGGACCAGATGCCCTTGGCTCCAAGATAGCTAGCTTGCGCTGCAACCCACACACATAGACATACCGGTCCGGCCGTGGCAGCTCGATCGCTGGTCCCCGCAGTAAAATGAGGCGATCGTAGCAGCGACCAGAATCGCATCAACAACTAGAACATCTCCTGTGACAAGCCCCTCTGGCCGGTCCTCCCCACCCACTTCCTCCTTAACTAATTGATGAAACCGTACGTACTGGTATACCACACGAGACCGCTTGGCACCAAAGGACAGATGGGTTTTGACAATACCATCTTCCATCTATCGGATTCAGGTACCAGTACTGCCTGACGCTTCTTCTTTTTTTATATCTGTATATCCCGCTTCATGAAAAAGTAATAAAAAAGACTACTTTCACGTATAATTGATTGCGATTCACCATGAATGACCTTATGTTCGTTCCTCCTTTTTCGAGTATCAAGATAAAGATTTTGCTTGAAAAAGTATAAAGATAAATATAAAGATGCGCGTAGGTTTAGCCAGATGGATTAATAGGCACAAACAACACATGCGTCTAGGGCGACGGAGACGCGTACCGGCGCGCGGAGGGAGATAGATAGATGGCGAGGCAGCGCATGCATGGCGGCAGAGCGGCCCACGTCGGCGGGTAGCGGCGGATGCCAACGGCGGCAGCGAAATGCTGTCGGCTTTAACGATTTATTATGACCCGGTGTGGTTATGCGGGGGCCAATGAGCCAAGGGGCATGGCCTACCACGGCGGCAAGTTGTTGCACCGGCGATTCCCTCCCCCCTCGTAAAGCCAGCCTTTGTGCGTTGTGGGCAGAGGCATCTCCCTCACGCTCTCTGTACACACACATCGCTGTCCTATCGATCTTTAGTATCCGCCGCCTCCTCCGTTTTCCCCTGTGGCACAGGAGAGAGGAGAGAGCGACAGCAGGCCGGTGACAGGGAGACGGATGAGAAAGAGATAGGGCAGCGGGGCTGGCCTGTGTTAGATACCACTCCTATCATGTCATGTGTGCCCTGTGGCAGAGATAGAATGAAGAAGAAGCGTCAAAAGAAAAAAAAAATGGATCTGAATGGGTTTGGGGCTTTGGCGGCCATGGCCATGCAGCATCATCTACTCTGTGCATGCAGATGAAGAAGACCCAGCAGCAGCCAGCCCTAGTAGTAGTAGACGAGTACTAGTAGTAATGCCTTAAAAGTGGCTAAGCTGCGTGCCCATGAGCGGGAAGCGAACTGACTCCGCCGGAGCGCGGAGAAAGTGACTAACTGGAGAAAGATGCCGGCCACCACCACTTGGAGAGATAGTCAGGTAATCACCACAGTGATTGGGGCGAGATGGGGTCTCCGGTTGGTCAGATGCGGCAACAACAAATTGCTCGCCGGCCCGCGGTTCCCGGTGGTGGACCGCGCTAGCTAGTCACTTGCGGTGGACCGGTGCTGCCAATGCCATGCCGCCCTGCGATTCCTGCCCTACCGGGTTACTACCATAATCCGAGCTGCTAGAATTGACCGTTCGGAGCTCTGCTTTACAAGCTACAGTTCCTCACATGGATCTCCTGCTCTCACTCTGATACGTGGAGTATATGTCTTTTGTTCTTCCTCCCCGTCATGATTCTCCTCCCGGCATTATGGGTTGATGATTGTGCTTGCGAGCTAGTAGTAGTAGCTAAGCTGTTTCTGCTCGGGACCGGACAGCTGGAGCTGTGGCTTCTTCTTCGACTACTTGTTGATGACACTCTGTTTTTTCTCCTCCCCCAGATGTTCCTGATCGATGAGATGATGAGCTATCATTCACTCTAGTTTTTCTCCTGAAAATCCATTAAATTCACCAGCTTATTGATCACTACACAGTCTACACCTTGACGGATTTCCTTATCCTGGCGAATTGGCGATCGATTAAATGTTCAGGTGCCTCACGCACCTGCAAACCCAATCCGTTGGACGCGGGAAACAATAAAACCAACGATACACGGCCGGCACGACACGAGCCGGTCTGTGGACAGGATCGAACTGCGTCTACTCATGCCGAGTATATCTATCCGTCTTACCTGGCGACCATCAATTTAACTCCCCCGTTCCTGTCACTCTCCGTCCCCATGTGCCCCGCGAATCCTCAGGAGCGCGCACGTTCACACACCGGCACGGACGCATATCCGACTCCTCCGAATTAACGACGACGCGACGAGCGGCGCTGGCCTGCCGGCCGGCCGTCGTCATCACACCACCATGCGTGAATGAAGCTACTACTAACAAGCACAGGCCCCAGCTCGCAGCAGCGGTCGTCACGCGTATGTGTGCTTGTTCTCCAATGGCGCGACCAAGCAGTTAACGGACGGAGGGGGTAGCGCAGGTGCTGCCTCGCCAGCTATATGGGGCTGGGCGTCGGAGCGGCTAGCGAGGCCGGCCGGCCAGCCGGTACGGTGGTGGTTGCGTTCATTGGGCCGGCAGCGCGGGGCAGGTGCGCCAACATACGCAGGGACCTCAAGCAAGCTTTTCTTGGCAAAGAAGGTTCTCTTCTCTTCTCCGGCCATGCCATCATGCCGCGCAAATGATTCGGCGCGCACACACACTGACACACCACCATATCGTATCTCTGTGTGGTGGACGTATATTCTTTTATTTATTTAATTATTTATTTATGTTGGTTCTTGCTTGCTTTGCTGCTGAGACACGCGGGCAGCAGGCGCCGCCATGCAGCAAAAGGCTCCATGCGTTTGTACAGTCCGTGTAGAGCTGCCATGTCCATGCTGCGGCAGTGGAGATCGATGATGACGACGATGATGGCGGGATCAAAAGGCGCCTTTGATCATCCACTCGTGGCGTGCGATTAGATCCGCTGATTAGGACACCGATCGATCGATCGAGGCCTGAGGCCAACAGACATTGGAAAGATTCTGCTTTCCACTCTGAAATGAATAGGCATATTCTGCTATCTGTTGTAAAAACAACAATCGTGACACTAGGTCACTAAGTGTGTTTAAGCTATATAATAGGCATGGAACAACATATACCAACCTGCTATACAAGTGTTCAAATCTATATTTATATATATTTTTTCGTTTTCTGGACATTTGTTTCCACTAAATGTCCTTATTAATTGCTGTAAAACCCCCCAAAAAAAAACTCATGCTGAGGATAAAGCATTGACCGTCACATTAGTTTCTGATGGCCTTGTATGTTTTCAGGATCAATTATAGGAGTAAACTAGAAAATCTGCGTGGCAATTACAGGGCTTTTCGTATATGTTTTTGTTGTGCACATCTAGTTGAAGCAGTATATTTTAAATTTATTATTTAACAAATAAAAGTATAGTTGCTTTGATATGGATGACAAAGTTTCATAAACATATACTCCGGTTAAAAAAAAGTTATCGACATAGTTTTTAAAGCATAAGTGTGATCCTTGCTATATATAAAATATTTAATAAAAAGTAGCATCGGTGCACTTTTAAGAAAGTATTTTTAAAACAAATTATTTCTAATTTTATAACTTAATAAATTTAAAATTATTTCTAATTTATATTGGCAATGTTTGATTAAAATATTGCGTTTAAAGCTATTATTTTTTTTAGACCGGAGTTGTAAGCAGGAAAAAGATTGAATCTTAATTCTCATAGTAATCAAGGAGATTTTTAGGAAATAAAATAATTTAAGTTATCTAAATATACATTTTTATTACATATAAATGTTTTTAATTGTAGCATATACTTGCAAGACATAGAAGTAGAATAAATTTATAAGAACTTTTTTATATTTTTTTAGAATTGTTCTATTGAATCTATAGCAAAAGTAAATTTGATTTAACAAAACAGTTACAGTTAATTTTTTATATGCCATTGTCTATGTGTACTAACACATACTTCATCTATTACTAAATTATTGTTTGCCATTGATTTTTAATATAATCTTTGACTATTTAACTTATCTAAAAAATTAATTCAAATATGTAAAATTTTAAGTTATGATTTAAATAACTTTAATGATAAAACAAATTATAATATATAAGATTTATAAAAAATTAAATATGATCATAGTCAAAATTTATGTTAAACCTGAAAAATCTAAAGCGATGGCACGGTCGTTCATGCCTGCTCCCGCTGAGTAGAAGCACGCTCCTATTTTGACCGAAGAATTTTTTTTAATATTTATCGTTAAATTTTAATCTGATGATTAATATTTTTTAAAGTGACGTGGTGCAACAAGTTTTAGAAATCGCTTGCCTAATCTATTAAAGATGATGTGTACTAGATGTCAGTTGGTGCCTAGCAAGCTAGTACTCCACTCCAGCTCGGAACTAGTAGCTATAGCTAGCTGATCTAGAAGGCCAACGTCTGCAACGCTTTGGGTTCATTACGTGTACGTCCTTGCGCTTTGTTTGTTTTAACCCGGAATATGCTTGCTGTTACAACGATGGATCGAGTGGAGAGAGCAGCGCGAGTAATAATTTTTTTTAAACCGATGCCTGTGTCATTGTTGCTGCTATCATATTGCAACTTGGATTTCTTTTTCTAGTGCACATAGCTCCGACCATAGAATAATCTCTGGTTGGTGTTGGGCGTGTTAGGTCACGTCAAAGCGCGCTACCAATCGTGCATTTTTTAGGTGTATTTTTTTTCGTCGTTCCCTTGACCTGGCCGGTGCTGACAACTTCTGCCTACTTTCGTCGATCCGGTGTAGATTTTCTTCGGCGGAGGAAGATGAACCCCGGCGAAAGGGCGAGGTTGTCCCGGATCACACACGTCACGCTCGTGACATGATTGTCCATTTTGGAAATAAACAATGCGTGGGAGGAGCTTCTTTTTCCGGTGGTAATTTCTACGTAGCTCCGACGGAGTTCCTGGAGGTGCAGTGTTGCTCAATAATTTCACATAAATCTTATAATAATTTTATTAAAATCTGTTTAATTTTATAGATAAAATTATAGAAATTATTAAGAAAATTTCTGCGGACCTTTGGAGGAGCTTGAAATGTCTTTTTGAAGCCTCACGTATTTGGTAGGAGTACGATCACTTGGAAGGACGGGAAGAAGTTGAGCTGACATGGCAATGTGTGCACGTGGGAGGAGCCGTCTTCTCACGTGAACATGGCGAGATGCCGTAAGGAGGGTGGGCAATGTCTTCGGATGCTGTTGGTGTGGTCCGGCTTGCTTCTTTCTTTGTCATGGCCGGTCCTTTCAACTGATTGAAGGGGGAGCGAGAAAAAAAAATACTGCAGTACCGCAGCAAAATGCGTGAAAATTACCTTTAAATAAAACAGTGCGTATAATTTTTTGCGTTTCAAAATATTCAAAACGAGATTTTTAATCTGTTCACCAGTCAGAAATAGTTGTGTGTCCACATCTCTACATACCTTCATGTAGATATTTTTTGGGCGGGGGAGGGGGTAATCCGTCTTCATAGGAGTACCAGTCAGTCGTTGTAAACTTTTTTGGAACAGTACATGTGTCGATGCGACAGCATCCTCGAACTGAAGTCAGAGGACATGGGCGGTAAACATCAGAGGACGTGCTCCCATATGTGTAACACTGTAGTAGGAGTATGCGTCAAGTACCGCTTTTGAACGTTTTGCCCATGCCGGAAGGGAGTCCTTTCAAGCTGCCGAGCCATCAGCGAACAACCTGCGCGTGCGGAATAAGCAGCCAGCCACATCAACTTCAGGTTCCCGCCCGGCTCTACAAGTCACTAGCCTTTGCTGCTTTCTGTTATACTATACTGACTCTTCGAACAAAGAAACCGGTAAGGGGAGCGAACCAAGTGAGGCATACACACCTTCTTTGGACACGTAATATTGAAAGATCTCCCATCACGTATCCCAGCAGTACCAAACCTATGAACCCCATAAACATGATGGTCATCCATCTTGTTAGATCATCTGTTTATTCAGGGTTATCACGCTCGCTATAATAAATTTCATCTATTTCTTTGCTATCGCTGGCATCTCAACAAGTCAACACGCTCTTGATTCTGATCTATAGTGGTCTTCATTCCCACCTTCAATTGTTCATAGATTCCCGCGTGTCAACACTCACATCCACACATGTTATAAGCTTGAAATATCGCACCGTTCACACGAAATTTGAACAATAATGAAACTTGATTCTAATTCAACAGTGCTAATATAATTTATGTATTGCTAAAAAATTACCTTGGTGTTGCCATATTATTCTATTTTTATGACACGTTTTCAAGAATATATAATTCAAACCCTGATATTTTTGGGAATCTGTTTTTTAATATTGATGAATTTTCACTAGAACATATGTTAATGTATACTCCGTATAGGTATCCATGAATACTATCAAGCGCTATGTCAATGCAAGTTGAAGCAATCAAGTGTGCATATCTGAGTTGTTAATTGGCGAGGATGTCAATACTCGATTTTTTGGCCACGCTAATAATGGCAACCACCCATCTAGTTAGACCAGGCATTGGTTAGGAAAATAGCGCATCAATATTGCTATGTTGTAAAGTGCCTTT
Source organism: Zoysia matrella (assembly GCA_001602295.1). Taxonomy (NCBI): domain Eukaryota; kingdom Viridiplantae; phylum Streptophyta; class Magnoliopsida; order Poales; family Poaceae; genus Zoysia; species Zoysia matrella. The sequence goes on along the minus strand of BCLG01005979.1, from coordinate 8,722 downwards.
TCCTTTAGGAAAAACATGAGATTCACAAGGACATCAAATACATAGTTGATGCACGTCATTACCAAACATGTGCAACGCCTCTTTAGCGCAAGTGGATCGGTAAAGTACGTATCTTTTTACGATCGTCATCGATCGACTGATAATAGAAGACGAGAAAAATGACTAAGGGAATGAAGTAAAAAAGTTCTACATAATAAATTAAAGAGAAAACTCAAATTTACATAGGACGACAAAGCTCGAGATATATACGCAAGATCAGCGCATTTAATTTGTTGATTCGCGCACAAAAGCAATCCGGAAAGAAAGAAAGAAAAGAAAGTAACAGGGAGGGTTCCCCGTGTGAAGGCCGAAGAGAAAGAGGAATAATCAGAAAAGCGCGTTTGAAGGGATTGCTAACCAGCCTAGCTTTAACGTGACAGTAGTCCGGGTTAAGCTAGCTAAGCAAGGCGCGAATTAGCTGCGCGCGCGAGCGTGGTACGCGTAGCTAGCCCGCTCCGATGAAACCTGAAGCGAAAACACCTTTTCCCCGCGCGGGCCCCACGGGGGGAGATAACGCATGATCAGTGTGCGAGAGACTACGACTCGTAGGATCGAGTTTGGTGCGGCGTCCAAATCACGGCGGTCCAATAATTGATTGGGACGGGTGCCAGCGGCCGACAAGGCCCGCCCGTGGCCGCTATCGCGCGCCTGGACCACCGCCCGATCCCCGTCCGACGGTCCCGGCTCTCGCCGATAAAGATGGGCAAAAGCTACGCGTACGCGGGTAGCTCTCCACACCCAAGCACTCCTCACACGGTGGCTGGCTGGCTGGCTGGTCCTCGGTCACCGGCCGCCGGCCGTCGCGCCGCTTCTTATCCCTTTCTTTTCCGTTGGGCCTCGCTCGCCGGCGAAAACGACGCTTCTTTTCCTCTTCTCTTTTCTCCGGCGAGAGAAAAGCCAGAGACTAACGGAACCTCTCCTCCACGCGCAGCCTGTTAAACCAAAACCCGCGCACGGCTCAACCCAACCGCCTCTTAATGACCTCCGCTAACGCAACAAGAAAGGTCGCGCTCGCCCCGATCGCCGGTCAGCTCGATCGAACGGAGCCCCCCCCCCCCACCCCGTCCCCCACGGTTGGATTAGTGATTGGGGGGAGGGATTAATTAGGCCGACCGCCGGCACGCGCGCGGCCACGGCTTCAGGCTCGGGCTGAGGTTTACACACGTCCTCGTGCACGCTGCACCGCGGCGCCCTCGTGGTCGGGACGGACAGACTGGTGATCGATCGATCGATCACTGGACCGTGACCGGCAGCTGATTTCCTCTCCTTTTTTACCCATTTATTAAGAGGACCGCGCGCGCACCCACCCGCAGGTTTAGATTTTTTTTTAAAATTTTTTTTTCTAGACTTGGATATTGTTTCCGCGGGCTGAGTTTTCGTAAAGGATCGATGTAAACGAACAGATGGTGCTGGTCAATTTCGAAATGGAAAAGAAAAGATGGGAAAGATGCAGAGAGGGACGCCTCCTCATCGCTTTCTTTATCATCATCAGCTCCCTGCCTCCTGCTTTGCTAGCTTTTTACCGGTTTCCCCCTGCTGCTGGCTGCCGGGTATTACTGGACATGCAGTTCACGCTTCTACTAAGTAGTATTACAGAGATACTGATGCTAAGTTTTACTGTTCCTGATGCTTGCTTGGAGCAGGGAGCATTATCAGAGACAATCTTTTTGTAGCAGCGAGCTGTACAAGTATAAGCTGGGATTAGTCGTCCACTCCTTTGGAATATAGAGGCTGGAAAAAGAAGCTAGGAGTAGAACGGACGGGGGACAAATGAAAAACAGGGGTACGACATGGCAGCAGCAACGTGATAACTTAACCATGACACAACAACGACGCACGATTATTAAACGCTGTACACGCAGGATAATAAAAGGAAAAAAAAAGGCGGGCGGATACCAAAGCAGGAGAAGGGAGGAGAGAGACAGCGCGAGCAACAGCGACCTTTTCCTCCCTCCCTCCCTTGCTTTGGGATTGGGTTGCTCTGTCCAATTTCAATATCAGCAGCAGCAGAGAACAGGTAGAGAGAGACAGAGGAAAAAGCTCAGGTTTTTTATATAAAAATAATTTGATATATATCATTATAATTTTGTGAAATTTAAAATCTTTTATTCGGACTCACATGTCATTCATTGTATAGTCTCATTTATTATTGATATATTAATAATATATTTTAAAGTTTATAAAAAATATAATAACATGTATCTAATTCACCTCTTTTTTATATACCTGCAGAGCGCGGCCTCCCTGCTGTTGCTGCCGCTTCTCTCCACCCCACTTCGCTTTGCGTCGCTCTTCCTCCTTTCGGAATCAGAAGGCGATTGCGCAAGGCTGCTGCTGCGTGCTGCGCCCGACCGGACAAGCGGGCGGAGAAAAATATTGAGTTAGTCGTCCGTCGCACGGCGCAGGGGGGAGAGACAGAGAGAGAGAGAGGGATTGGGATTGAGATAAAGGGGTTTGGACGACGAGGGAGACAAGGAGAGGGAGACAGAGATGGTGGCGGCAGCAGCAGCGGAGACGAGGAGCAGCTGGTCGAGGAGGCAGCCCTTTCACTCCCTCACCAGGATAACGATGTGCTCCGTCTCAGCTTAGGTTATTCGAACAGCAGGTGAGTCGAGTGAGGGTAGCTGTTCGTTTTTCGCTGGCTTCGACTTCTCGACATCGATCGGTTCAGCTTTTTGATTCATCACGATGGTCTTCGTGCATGCTGGTTATTAGCAGTTGGAAATCTGGGAAAAGAAATTAAAATTTTCTGAATTTATTTTTTTTCGTGCTCGGATTCTTTCTTAATTTGCTTGGTTTCTTTTTGTCAGTTTGATAAAGATGAAGGTTATGATGATGATGAGTTTTGCAGGTAGCACCGGAGGAAGAAGGGGGTTTTCGTGGCTGGGATCCCGCCGCCGACGATGATGACAGTGGCGCCGCCGGCATGGGCATAGCGGCGCCACCGTCCCAGTCGACCACGTACGTCAGCCAACCGACAAAGACCACCGCAGCGATCTCCGCCGGGCGGGCGGCCACCGCGAATTCTATGTCCCACTCCCAGGATTTCCACCAGGGCAGCAGCGGCGTCTTCGGCTTCTCCTCCGATGGCTTCGACCGCGCCCCCGACTCCAGCCAGGTCCACCAGCAGCAACAGGAGGACCAGCACCATCAGCACGTGGCGCAGCAGAGCCGCCGCGAGAAGCTGAGGGTGCAGCAGCAGGGCTTCGACCCTGCCGCCGGGCACGGCCAGCTGCTCCCCATCGAGGGCGACGAGCACGGCTCCGAGCCCAGCGCCATGTACGACCACGCGGCCGCCGCGGGGGCCACCAACATGCTCTCCGAGATGTTCAACTTCCCCGCGCCGGCGCCGTCGGGGCCGTCCGCCACCGAGCTGCTCGCCAGCCAGATGACCGCAGCGAATTACCGCTTCGGGCTGCGGCCCGGGGCTGGAGGCGTGGCCGGACTGTCCGGCGACGGCGGCTGGTTCGGCGCCGGCCGCGCTGGCTTGGTCCTTGGTGGGGCCGGCATGGGCTCGTTAGGTGAGACGTCCTCGCCGAAGCAGCAGCAAGGCGGCATGTCTGGCATCGCCACCGACGCGGCAGCCGCGATGCAGCTGTTCTTGATGAACCCGCAGCAGCAGTCCAGGTCGTCCCCGACGTCCCCGCCTCCGTCGGACGCGCAGTCCGCTATCCAGCAGCAACACGAGGCGTTCCAGGTGTTCAGCGCCGCCGCGGCACCGTTCGGCGGCGGCGGCGGAGTGGTGGAAGGCCAGGGCCTCTCGCTCTCGCTGTCGCCGTCGCTGCAGCAGCTGGAGATGGCGAAGCAGGCCCAGGAGCTGCGGGTCCGTGATGGCGCGCTCTACTTCAACCGGTCGCAGCAGCAGCAGGGCCCGTCGGTGCAGCAGCTGCCGATGGCATTGCACGGCCAGGTCGGCGCGCTGGGGCACGTCGGCGGGTACGGCCCCGCCGGCGTCGCGGGCGTGCTCCGCAACTCCAAGTACACCCGCGCGGCGCAGGAACTGTTAGAGGAGTTCTGCAGCGTCGGGCGCGGGCAGATCAAGGGCAGCGGCGCGCGGGGCGCCCGCGGGGCCTCCTCGTCCAACCCTAACGCGAGCACCAAGGGCGGCGCCGCGTCCAGCTCTGGCGCGGCGCAGTCGCCGTCGTCCGCGTCGAAGGAGCCCCCGCAGCTCTCCCCCGCCGACCGGTTCGAGCACCAGCGGAAGAAGGCCAAGCTGATCTCCATGCTCGACGAGGCACGTCCCGCTACTACTTCATCCTCTCTCTTTCTTGCATGCATGGATCGATGGACAGATGAGATGGCGCATGTGCTGCTGACACCACGGCTCCTGCCGTCGACGGCAGCGGCGCACAGGTAGTTGCGGCCGCGCGCGGCGGTAGGTGGACATTAGGGCCGGTACTACGTACTAGCAGTACAGTACAGCGTCCAGAAGCTAGCAGGCCGCGGTTGTTTTTCACCGCCAAGTGACTCCTCCCGCGGAGAGGGGCGGGAGCTGTGCCCTACGCGTCGGCGAGTGGCGGCGATCCCCGCGCCAATGGCATGCAGCCGCAACACGAACTCCAAGAGATTTGAATCTCCAATCATAGGAGCACCACCGATCCCCCATTTCTTTTTGTGCGGTTGTTGGTGCGGCCGCTGTAGACGAGAGACGAGGGAGCTGCTGCATTCATCGCGCGATCGATCGCCGCCATTTCTTTATCGCACGCTCTCTCTCTCTCTCTCTCTGTGTCCATATCCCCACAAGAGGAAAGAAGTACGGACCCTCTCCGGCTCCTTCCTCGCCCCCCCCCCCCCCATTGCTATCATCACATAGACCTCAACATAGGAGTCTATGCTTCTTAATTCCTTGATTTTATATTTGCGTTGGGTCATGACTACCTAATTCTCCTCACATATAATACTAAGGTGAAAGCAGCTCAATTCATTTCAACTACTACTACTAGATAGCCACTATACTACTCTTGTTGGTGGTTGCTATCAGATCGTGGTAGTACCAGTAGAGAGAGAGCATTAGCCTCGAACTTAATTATACTAGTACTTCACCAAAGAACTGAACCAGCTTGCTGTAGGTCGTTGTGGTCTTCTTGGGATCTACTGTTACAATTGGCAAAGTAGTTAGAACAAGTACGAGGGTTAGCAGTCACATGTCACTGGATTTCTACATGTTACTTCAACAACTAGCTAGCAGAACCCTCCCCTAGCTCTAGACCCCAAGTGAGTACACGATCATTGGCAGCGGGTTGAGCACGGGAACACGCACATGCGGGTCACTAGTAAGCTAGATGCGCGGCTCGGCCGGCCGGCTGTTGCTGCCAAATGCCGGTGGGGCTCGGCTTGTTTTGTTCCTTCTCCCCGTTTCTCGTAATGGTGCCAGCGACGGATGCGATGCCACGCCCATGCCTTAATTGCGTCTGTTGCTGTGCGAACCCGAGCTTTTGTTTCTTTCTCGATCGATCTCTTGTGTTCCGTTAATTACCTTGGTTTTCAACAGTCGTGTAATTCACTGATCAATTGGTTCTTTAACGTTGTAATAGTATTTTGATAGTATATACTGTATGAGTTACTTTTTGATGGAGTAAATATATAAGAAGCCTGATCGATCGAGCTGTTAAATTTCTTTGTGTGTTGTGTTCAGGTGGACCGCCGGTACAACCACTACTGCGACCAGATGCAGATGGTGGTGAACTTCTTCGACTCGGTGATGGGGTTCGGCGCGGCGACGCCGTACACGGCGCTGGCGCAGAAGGCCATGTCGCGGCACTTCCGGTGCCTCAAGGACGCGATCGCGGCGCAGCTCCGGCACACGTGCGAGCTGCTGGGCGAGAAGGACGCCGGCACCAGCTCCGGCATCACCAAGGGCGAGACGCCGCGCCTGCGCGCCATCGACCAGAGCCTACGCCAGCAGCGCGCCTTCCACCACATGGGCATGATGGAGCAGGAGGCCTGGCGCCCGCAGCGCGGCCTCCCCGAGCGCTCCGTCAACATCCTCCGCGCATGGCTCTTCGAGCACTTCCTGCACCCGTACGTCCTCTCGCTACTCTCTCCTTCCTTCATTCACCTCCATCGATCCCATGCATTTAGGAGTACCTCCGATCCAAGCCACGCATGCATGATGCATATCAGTTGACGATGCCGTGGCGCCATCGAGGAGTACTCCTCGAGATGATCACGGGGCAAGCTTCCGCTTTGCTTTGTCCCCTGCTTCGCTGCCGCCGCTTTAGCAAAAGCAGTAATTTTTTCGAGATCTACGCTGAAAAATCCGAACCATGCAGCATGCCGGGGACTGTGCCACATTCTCCTCGTCCCCTTTTGCCCCCCGGCCAGTTCGCTTTCCCATCATTGCAGAAATTTACCTTTTCTGGTTTACTGCGGTGACGAGCGGCAGGCCGGCGGCCGGCGGGCTGGATCCCCTCCTGCTGACCGCCGCCGGCGCTCTGGCTCAGCGTACGGCCGCACACGCAGGGCGTCAGGGATATATTCCGCTCGAGGTAGAAGAAGGCTGCGCCTCGCTTTCGCTCCCGCGCATGCAAAAGTTACTACCAGCGCGTAAGGCAGGCAGGCAGACGTTGAGTCAATCTGCGATTCTGCATGCCGGCACGAGCCTTTCTGCAAACGCGCAGCCGGCATGGGCGGCGACTGGAGCTGGCCGGCCATGGCGTCCGCCTTTACATGATGCGTCACCTGATGAGAGAGAGAGAGAGAGAGAGACGTGCCATGCTGCTGCCATTGCCATTTCGTCTGAGCGAGAGATCAAATAAGCAGAGGGGAATATCTCGATCGACCTCCCTCGGAATCCGGTTTTCCTTGGCTCCATGCACGCAGAGGTCATCTCTCGCAGGTCGCAGCTGATCCCTCGCCTACATGTGCGTGCATGGGTATCAGTGCTGCCTCTTGCTCATAACGGTCAGCTAGGAGTACGCCTAGAACACATGCACGTAGTAGTATAATGCGTGTATGACTGGTGAACAGTGCACAGCACATCGCAGTGAGAATGCTGTTCGTCCTCCTGCCCCGTCCAGGCTGCGCAGTGCAGCAGGTGCAGTGGCAACAGGGCCGGGCGCGCGGCAGGAGATAGTGTGCCGGCAGCACGTAGCGCGCCGTGCAGCCTTAAACCTGGCCCTTTTTCTGTAGTATGTGCGGCCACCGCGCGTGCTGTAGTACTGCTGTGCCTCATGGTTTCCCGTGCGTGCAGGTACCCGAGCGACGCCGATAAGCACTTGTTGGCGCGGCAGACCGGGCTGTCCAGGAACCAGGTTTGTACACTTGCTTACAAAGCCCATGCATCCACTCTGTTGAACGTCGTAGCAGTTTTTTTTCAATCTGTTAAGTAATTTCGTGCTGTTTGTTCTTGCTGATTTGGATGCGCGCTCTTATTTTTGGAACCCACTCTCGCTCTGGCTGGCCGTATCTGAATTGTCTTGTGCGTCGCTAGCGCTAGCTCCTCTTGTTTTTCCAAGGTGATCATAGAACATGCCACTGTTACTGAATGTTCACCAACTGGAAGAATAGAGATGCATATTCTCATGCTATTATAACTGAAATGAGCGTTTGGAGTAGAGAAAAAAATAAAATTTTAAAAATTTCTATATTTCTAGAACGAGCAAAATCATTTTCTGGTATATCTTAGTACACTCCTACACAGTAATAATCTCTGCAGAGATAATAACACTGATAGTTAACTACCAATACACATGTGCTATGACTGCAGCAAACTTTCACTCTATATATTTTCAAGTGAAACTCAAGCTAAATAGGATAGGGAGGGCCAGCTCAAAAGCTGCACGCATCCGTGCAGATCCACACATTTGGCATGCTTGATCCGTCCAACACTCTCCGGCCCATCTCCCCATTTTTATCCTCCTGTTACCCCATCTCTCTCCATCCCTCTTTTGCATCTTTCCTGCACTTACGTGGTCCCTGCAATGGTGTGCCCCTCATGTCCCAGCCAGTTGCACGCAACACGTCCACCAACTTAAGGGCAGTGGGTCATTATCAACTCGTCGTAGCAAAATTCCTCTGCGGTTGCCCAATGCGACGACGCAAGTACCCGGTCCCTCCTCAGCCAGCCTTGTCCAGTGATCCCTTCCTGACCTTTGGGTGAAATCAATGGGCATCATTGTGAAACATTTGAGATTATTGGAGAGGTGGATGCTTCATTTATCTATCTCATTCCACAGACACTTTTCGTGCACTAGATGGAGAGATCCTTTTTTTTGCTGGTCGATTTTATTCTTCCTGCGTCATCCTAACAGTCACATATTTATTGATCCAACTAGTAAATTGTATCTCATGGTGTAAAAAATAGCTAAGTATTTCTTGGTAGGCGTTAATTAACTAGGATCACCCTCGGTTGCACCGTGGGTGACATATAATTGTAGGTAAGCCGTTCATTCCAAGTTATCAGTAACTTGTTTAAGTAGCTAATAATTGACAGGTTAAAAGACTTCCTTCCTTACGGAAAACTCCATTTCAAATTCATCATCTGGTCTAACTTTCTCAGCAAATCCAATATGCTAGCTAGCTTTGATTGCATCAACATTGTTGACACCATGTGCAACTAGTCAATGTGCAACTAATGATGCTTTTTACGTAACAACTATATATGACTTCATCTCGAAGAAAAACTTATTATTTGTCCATATCTTTTATTATATCTGACTCTGGGGGTCATCTACTATCTTTT
>BCLG01005978.1:0-20977 GCA_001602295.1 Zoysia matrella | reverse complement strand
TGGCGCGCTTGGAGGAAGATTCGATCATGAGATGGGGAACATCAATGTATTATACCGCTTCTCAGAAATCAGGATCGTCCTCCTGTCAGATGATTCTTCAATCTTTCTGCTTCCGAAGACACACACCCATGTGATCCACATCGAGCGGTCGGTCGAGGGTCCTCATTGTGGCTTGATTCCCATTGGTGCACCATCGACTAGCACCACCACCACTGGCCTCCGTTGGAATTTAGGTAAAAGAATCAAACATTTATTTGGAGTAGGTGAAAGTTTTACTCTTGATAGCCCAGTATCCTATTTTTGTTGCAACAACTAACAGCTTTGGTGCATCTCTCTTCAGATAATACATGTATGAGCTATGGCGGGTTGATAAGCACTTCCAACATCGTGGAAGAGGATGATGTAACTATCACGTCAGATTCTGATCTGATTTGGACAATATCGCTTCGACACTGACTTTAAGATTCTTATAATTGTAACACGGCCCAAATTTTGCCCCTTCAATTTTACATGAACGAGTTCTTCAATTTGTTCACTGTGTAGTTGCATTCCACTGATTTTTGTACCCTGATAAGTATCCATGTTTGTGAACTCTCATTCGTAATTTATGAATTTTTACATCGTGAAAGCTAGACATCTGTCTGTATAACGGCAGTTAGAACAGCTGATCACCATTCTGTTCAAAGGGAATTATTGAGAAATTCCCTTTCGTTTGTTTGTTTCTTTGTAGCAGTTTTAGATGCATCCTGAATTCTGGATTATTCTTTATGAGAAGCCAGCGACGAGCAGCCGACGGGAGTCTTATCCAAAGCCACCATCATGCCACTGACGGCGGGTCCAACTTTTGTATTAGGTTGGCCTCGAGCCTAAATCATGATATTTTCCGGTGTCATTGTTCCACTGCAATTGGGCCCCATCTCATCGTCGCTTTCTTCCTCTTCAAGATCGCGAGTAATTTTCCGTCCGCCACCACGAGCACGAAACTGTAGAATAATCTACTTCTCGATATCTCTAGAAGGCTAGCTAAACCCAGATATCCAGTCGCATTCGAACCAACCCTAACCCTAAGCCCCAATGGCGGCCGGCGGTGGCGCACCCTGGGCAGAGGGGGCACGGGTGGTGGGGACGCAGATCCGCAACAGGTTCCGAGTGGCGCCCGTTGACCGTCGTTGGCTATGGCGGGGGGCCGACGGCCGAGCGGCCTCCGAAGCCGTCCGGCGGTGGTCGGATCGCGTTCTGGCCCTGGTGCGGAGGGATCGTGGCGTGGATCAGAGCTCCACATCGCCGGCGAAGCCGTCATCCAGTGCTCTGAGATTCTACCGAAAGAAAGGTACATACCTGTTTGGTACTAAGAATTGTTCAATTCCGCTTTCTCTTGGGGTCAGTGTCTTCAGCCTATAAAACTTTGTCCTGTTGAATCTGCAACTATGACTGATTATGATCTCATGATGAAAAACAAAGAAATCCGACTGACTATGTCTCTGCTATTTATAGTGGGCAAAGAAGTTGATGGAATTGCAGAATCTGTTATTTTCCGCTCGCTTCAAGCATTGGCTGTTCCTCTTATTGGCAACGCCTGCTATGTTTTTATGCATGGCCTCAACTCCGTCCAGGTATTCTAGCTGAGGAGAGAGTTCTTGAATATTGTACTCCTCTAGTTTCAGTTCTCACTATGAGCCTGCACAGGTTTATGGAGCAGAGAAACTTCATCAGGCGTTACAAGGGAGGCCTAAAGGAAAACCCCTTCTAACGGTAAGGAAAGCAAGATTCTAGTATTTTACTTTACTTTGTTGCATATTCTTGGGAGATAGCTAGCATTCGAAATACTCCTTATGCTCATTTGAATGAATTATAGCATTTGTCATGCTTAATTGTCTCGTTTTCTGGTGGATCAGATTATTTTATCTATGCATTATGAGACCCTTTTAACCCACCATATATCTTAGTTATTGCTCCTTTCTCGTATATGCCTTCTTCTGAATTCCTTTTTTGTGAAATCATTCATCCAAGTTCTAAGTAACTGCTCATGTTGTTTTATCTATTTATAATTCCATTTTCAGGTCAGCAATCATGTGGCAGCTATGGATGATCCATTTGTGATTGCCTCGCTTCTACCACCATCTATTTTGCTGCAAGCGCAAAAGCTAAGGTGGACACTATGTGCTACTGATCGTTGTTTTACAAACCCAGTTTTCTCTACGTTCTTCAGGTCTGTTAAGGTGTTACCTGTTTCTCGTGGTGATGGAATCTACCAACAGGTATCCCTTCTGGTTATCTCTGAATTGCTGCTTATAGGCTTGTAAAGTTGTTTAGTGTTGATCACCAATATCTGTTGCTATGAACTTTCTTTGAATAATGATGGGAACACATTATTACTGTGGCAGCAAGTTCAAAATAGTTACCTTTCTGTAGGGAAAACTAATGACTAACATTGAGACTATGTTGTTAATTTTAATCTCATAAAAGAAATGCAGGGAAATGATGCGTACAAAAGATCCTGCTCAAGCGGGAGCTATGTGCGACCAGCTGCCCTAATATTAATAGTTACTTGGTTTTTATTTTGTGGGTTCTTTCGATGTCACAAATCCTCCATCCGATCCAATATATTGGAATATGATTGGCGGCATTGGTTCTGTTCAAGTATGAGGCCTCAATGTGTTTGCAGTTCACCTACCTTTTTCCCCATTGTCAGGGAATGGATATGGCACTCTCAAAGCTGAATAGTGGAGGGTGGGTTCATATATTTCCAGAAGGAAGTCGATCAAGGGACGGAGGGAAAACCATTGCTCCTGCCAAGAGAGGTGTTGGGAGGTTAGTTTCTTTCGCTGCCCTTTTATCAAATTATATTGGACCACAATTGATTTCATTCTATGGCAAAACTTGGCGCTTTCCATATACTTTTATAATTTCTGGTGCACTTTTAATATACTTTTATAATTTCTGGTGCACTTTTAATGTTGTTGCTTCTCTGTCATCATCTAGGTATCAAGACTAATTCCCTAGTTGTGTTAACAGATTGATAATGGATGCTGACAGCCTCCCAGTTGTGATACCTTTCGTCCACGCTGGGATGCAGGACATAATGCCTGTTGGAAAACGCATCCCTAGAGCTGGGAAAAGGGTATGTGCCTATGCATCGACCTTATGCAAGTCCTTTTGATTGCTGTTTCTATCACAAAATCTTTAGAAACACTAAATTGTTTATTTGGCTTTGTAGGTGATTGTTATTGTGGGTGACCCAATCAATTTTGATGACTTGATTATTGACAGCAGGGATGACGCCCAATATATTTCTAGAGGAATCTTGTATGATAAAGCAACAGAAAGAATTGAACAGCGACTACAGGAGCTAAAGGCTGAAGTTGACAGATTGACAGTGGAGCAGCAATCTGCTGAACACCAAAATCATTGCATACAGAATATAAAGGACGACGTTTACCAGCTGTGGCAGCAGGTTGACTGGGAAGCATTTGGCATAGGGAGTTCCATGTCATCAGAACCTTCATGTGGCGAAGAGCAAGCAAAAAAGCCTGAACCACACCTGGAAGTGGAACCAAGTGCGACTCCAGCCCCAAACGGACCGATATCATACGATTCCGTTGTTCCACTATGGTTCCGTCGTCACATTGATCCTTCTGAGCTCATGGGCTTTGCTGCCCGTGGCTTAATCAAGAATAGCAGATTCCTGGAAGAAGGCTGCAGGGAACATGCTACATTGAACACAGTGTGGGGGTCTCGAACCAATATTGCTGTACCCAGATGGAGCACCGCCTGATGTAGACCACGCTCTCACTTTGTACATAAGTTTTCCCGTAATGTTGTTTACAAAATTTGGTCAGATTCCGGTTCCACTCCCCCCTGGAGTTCTGGATGTCGAAATTCAGATCAGACTAATGAATCCACCATACAATATTTACGTAGGTTGTAAGTTCTATTTGCGTTTTGGGCGCTATATGCCTTAGACAATTTCATGTACGGAGTATACAATTGTAATACTAGGTCGTAGTATACTGAACAGAACATAAAGTTTAAAGCCTCAGGGAAAATTCTTGGTACCTGTCTTTTCCTAAAAAAACTCCTGTAAAATATTAATTTCCCATAAGAAAAGGTTGTTCGAATCGTCGTCTATTGTCACAGTGCTTATATAATTTTTAGCTCTCTACCCTCCTTTATACGGAACGCCCTTTATACTCCTTTATTGTCACAGGGTCGTCTCAAAATTGACTGGCCTGAGTTACCTCATGGTGTGCTTGAACTATTTTCAAAAGGGAAAATCAGTGTGCGAGACTTTTTGGCAACGGTAGGGGCAGCTCTACTCTACAAGCTCCCAACGGTCACTCTCGAGTTTGAACAATCTATAGCCGTTGGACAGCCGCACCCTGTTTAAAATTTCCCATCCGCCTAAAAGCTCAACTCCACCCAACACAGAGAGCATCAACGCATCAGCTGATCAAAGCGCACCCCCGATCTTCAGCTCTCAGTCTCCACTCTCCACTCGCGAACGCCAGAGACCCTCTGCCTCCTGCATCCCATGGCCCTCCGTGCGCTCGATAACACGCTGCCCGCCGCCGCGGAGGAGAGGCCCAAGAAGGTCGCCAAGGTGGCGGTCGCCGCAGCCGTCCCAGCTGCCTCCCCGGGGAGCGGCAAGAAGAAGAAGAAGACGAACGACGAGAACTCCGCGCCTAAGGCCACGGCCGCCGCGGGAGAGCAGGCCGTGGAGTACATTCCGTCGGAAGAGTTAGAAGCTGCGACCAACCCGAAGGCGAAAGCCGCCGGATTGGTCGCCAAGCTGGACTCCAAGGACTGGGTCGAGGTCTGCGATGCCCTGAACGACGCGCGCCGCCTCGTTATCCACCATTCCGCCCTCCTGAATCCAATCCTGTAAGTTGTTGCATCTCAGATTCACTGCTCATTTTCCTGTTTGATGTAGAAATGGCGACAAGGTATTTACTAGATCCGTGGTCAGGGAGAAGGTTTTGCTGGCGATTGTGAAGACGATGAAGAGCCCGCGCAGCGCGGTGCTGAAGACGTCCATCATGGCCTGCACCGACATCTTCAACCCCTTCGGCGACCTCTTGTCCGTCGCCTCCGACGATGCTTTCGACAAGCTGGTGCGCATCTCACGATCTCGACACTCAAGTACCAATCGGTGATTACAAGAGCTGACTGACAGCTGAATGAATGTGGTTCTGCTTCAGCTGCTCCAGCTCCTGCTGAAGGCGTCCCAGGATAAGAAGTTCGTGTGCGAGGAAGCCGAGAAGGCGATGCGTGCGATGGCGGCGTCGATGCCCCCCCTTCCCCTGCTTAAGAAGCTCAAGGCGTACGTCCGCCACGCCAACCTCAGGGTCAGGGCCAAGGCCGCCGTCGCCATCGCTCACTGCGTCTCAAGGATGGTAATGTGTCAAACTGACAGATTCAGTGTAACATACTGTAGTTATTTGATTTTCGTTGTACCTACGTAGTAGCAATTCTTCTGTTTCGCAGGACATTGAGGCCATGAAAAAGTTCGGAATGTCGGCGCTCCTGAAGGTGGCGGCCGATCTGCTGAACGACCGGCTGCCTGAGGCGAGGGAGGCCGCCCGGAGCGTGGTGGGCTCGGTCCACGCCGCCTTCGCCAAGGAGGCCGCTGCGACGAACGAAGAGGACGGGCCCGCCGCGGCCGCGGCATGGGAGAACCTCTGCTCGCTCAGCCTGCCGCCCATCTCCGCGCAGGCCGTTGCCAAGATCGCCTCCTCGGCGTCGGCGCCGTCGCAGTAACCAGGCGCGCTGCGTTCATGACCTGCAGGAGAACCGGATTTAGTTTGGTGTGTTTGCCAGTTTGCCAGTCTATCCATGCCATCTCGCATGGTGTTTTCAGCGAATTTGCTTTAGCGTTACAAGCAATAACATATGTCAAATTCACATGTTTTATTTCATTGTACTTCGTACCTGCGCAATGCTTGAGCAGGTTTTTTTTTTTTTTTGAAACCATTGAGCAGGAAAATGAGCAGGGTCTTTTTCCGGAAAAAAAAACGGGTGGGCCTATCCGCGCCGTTCTATCCGCGTTTGGGCCTCCGTCCGTTGGGCAGCCGCAAATCACGTGTGGGCCGGTCTATCCATGCTGCCGGTTACTATTTCATACGGAGGCCCACTCGATGGTATGACCCGTGAGGCCCACTCAGATAGGAACATCCGAACATGTTCCCCAAGTTAACGAAATGATTCAAGGGTACGGGACCAATCTGAACATGTATTGGTACACAGCTAGGAGTAGTTCAACTGCAAAGCCAGCAGTTTAACTAATAGCAGAAGTGAATGAAATCATGTAAAACTGTGGAAACAAGCAAGCAGCATAGTTTAATCAAGCAGGGCTAAGGCGCCATCAGCGCCTATGGAGTATCGACGAAGTCCTAGGCTGCTATGGTGCGTCCACCGTCGACGCAGATGACCTGCCCGGTGATGTAGGACGCGGCCGGCATGCAGAGGAACGCGACGAGCGACGCGATCTCCTCGGGCTCGCCGATCCGGCGCATGGGCACGCGCGCGAACTCCGCCTCCATCATCTTCTCCACCATCGCCGGGTCCAGCTTGATGCCACTGGTCCCGACGATATCGGTCCGGACGCCTCCTGGCGCGACGCAGTTGACGCGCACGTTGTCCTGCGCCCACTCGGCCGCGAGGCTGCGGGTGACCTGGTTCATGGCGCCCTTGGTCGCCGAGTACAGCGACAGCGCCGGGTACGCGACGAACCCGGCGATGGAGGAGACGTTGACCACCGCCGCGCCGGCCGACGCGCGGCGGAGGAGCGGGTGCGCGAGCTGGGCCAGGTGGAAGCAGGACTCGAGGTTGGTGGACATAAGCCGCGCGTAGTCCTCCGCCGAGAAGTCCGCCGCGGCCCGGAAGAAGGTCTGCCCGGCGTTGTTGACGAGGATGTCGAGCGTCCCGCCGAACTCCTCGCTCGCCGCGGCCACGAGGCGCTCCCGGTCGCCGCGCACGGACACGTCGCAGACGGACGCTGTGACGCGCGCGAGCCGGTCGTCGGCGCGCCACCGGCTCAAGCACTCCTGCAGGTCGGCGTCGTGCCGGGCGCACGTGTGCACCCGCACGCCGAACCCCGCGAGCTCCTCCACGATCGCGCGCCTACACAGTACACAGTCAGACACTGACGTTCAACAACGCAGCATCGATCAGACGGATGTAGAACCTACCCGATCCCTTTGCTTCCTCCGGTGACCAGCGCCGTCTTGCCAGCGAGGCTCCACCGCTCCTCCCTGCTCTGGCCGGTTACCGCCATGGCGCGAGATGTATCTACTTACTTTGAAGTCGATCGATTTAGCTGCAATGTGACGATATATATACGCCCATGTGAACAGCGGTCAGGAACACTTGCAGGCGGAAGGGGCAATCCCACTGCACTGGATTCTCCTCCGCATGATGCATAGATGCCTTCGTCCGTGCTGTTTGTCTTCCATGGATTGGTGTCTACGCCCGGCGTGGCTGTGGCACGCCACGTGGATGCTGCCCGGCTCATGTCCCCCTGAATTTGGTGGTGATGTTTTCATCAATCGTAACATTTATTTTAGACAATGTGTTTGCTTCACGATTTAAACCTCTTGTGGTATAGATTATTAGAAAACATTTTTTTAAAATAATTTCTTTAAAAATAGCTTTAGAAAAATAGATTATCTATAAAAAAAAAGCACATTTCAAACCGTTTGGTAAAACTACTTTTATTGTTATCCTAATGTACTCCTATAAATGATTGAAGAATTCATAACAAGGTATTATAAATTAGAAAAATGCTTCTTGAGAAAGGAATATAGAAATACTTTTTCTAAAATCATTTGCTAGACTTCTTGTAGAATCCGAAAAAGAATCACTCTGAAAATCCATATCAAACAAGGACCGACAATCGCAATTACGGGCTTGGTTTCGCTCCCTGTCTCACTTGTCGGCCCAACAGTTAAGCTGGGATCAATGCTGCTGGCGGTCCAATGTGGCACGGGCTGTACGTTTAGACAGCCTGTTTCGTAATTTGTGGGCCGGTTGCTAGTATAATCTGCGCTCTGTGCCGCTTCCGCTCCGGCGACGCCGATGGCCGACTCGTCGCCGCGAGTGCACGCCTGCTCTCCCCTCTCCCATGGCCACTGGATCCACATCCCCCCGCTCATCGTGATTCGCGCCACCTCCCCGCTTTCGCGGGCCACGTCGTGGGGGCACATTCGGGTTCGTTGCGCCGCGTAGTGCCCCTGGATGCCGGGTAGGGTTCCTGTCACGGTGATTCTGGTTTGCATCCTCAAATAAAACAGAGGAGAGGAGGCGAAACAAGCCATGCTTCGAGCTGAACTGCGTAGATTTCGGCAGCCAGCACTGACGAAAGGTATCACCTAGAAGGCGCCATAGCAGTCGCTACCACTGACAACGGCACTACCACCTGACGAGCAATCTTCCTTTTCGTTGTGCTTTGCAGAACGGAAGAAAGGGAAACTAAAAAGGAGCACGAGTGGATTGGATCGCTGCACTACGGCGGACAGTCTAGTTTGCAAAAGGCCACGGTGCAGAACATTAAGCTGAAAATGAGAGTACAGTCGATATCGACGATTCAGTTCATGTTCCTCGACACTTTCCGAGCAAGCTCTTGGCTCTTTCAGGCCTGGCTTTCAGCTCGAGAACGTCCTTGTCCTGAAAGGCCTGTCCATACTCCTGCATCCCGTGCAGTGGAAAGGATGGCCAATACAGAATTATGTTCTAGATGCCCAAAAGGCAGAATAAACAGTTGGATCACTTGGCAGAACTAATTCGACCGACATAAAAAGACCAAGCATGCGTTCCGATAGTTTGCTGCTGCTACAATGGATCACAGAGCATCGATCAGGTAGGTGGCCACGACCTTTACCCCGTGGCTAAGGTGACCCGTCACGGGTCAAGGTCACAGGCGTGGACGTCCCGTTCCTGTGAATTTTGTCTTCTCGTGCTCGCTTTTCTTCCTTGCCGTTTTCTGGAAAGGAATTCTCGCCTTGCCGGTGGAAAAAATACTCTCTCCGATTTTAAATTATTGACGTCGTTGAACTTTTAATATTAATTTTGACCATTTATCTTATTTAAAAAATTTGCTCTAATATGTAAAATTATTAGTCGTAATCTAAATTTCACTAATAATAAATCAAATAATAACAAAATTTTACATATTTGAATAATTTTTTGAATAAGACGAACGATCAAAGTTGCTATTAAAAATCAATGATGTCAATAATTTAAAACTAAAGAAAGTATTTTTTTTTAGAGTGATCCATTTCAAAGATCACCGGATTAAGGAAACGGAGTGTGGACGACACGTGGTCGCTGCCAAGAAACATTTCTACAACTCTTTGAGCATCCTTCTAATCCGTTCATACCATTTGGCGCCCTGACCTGAAGTACTGAATTCTGAGTTCATTTCGTTCGAAATATATAGGAGTATCTCCAAAATATACTGGATCACTTGGCAGAACTAATTCGACCGACATAAAAAGACCAAGCATGCGTTCCGATAGTTTGCTGCTGCTACAATGGATCACAGAGCATCGATCAGGTAGGTGGCCACGACCTTTACCCCGTGGCTAAGGTGACCCGTCACGGGTCAAGGTCACAGGCGTGGACGTCCCGTTCCTGTGAATTTTGTCTTCTCGTGCTCGCTTTTCTTCCTTGCCGTTGTCTGGAAAGGAATTCTCGCCTCGCTGGTGGAAAGAAACTACTCATTCCGCTTTTAAATTATTGACGACCGTTGAATTTTTAACATTAACTTTGATCCTTCATTTTATTAAAAAATTTGTTCAATGTGTAAAATTATTAGTCGTAATCTAAATTTCATTAATGATAAATCAAATAATAACAAAATTTTACATATTTGAATAAATTTTTTGAATAAGACGAACGATCAAAATTGTTATTAAAAATCAACTATGTCAATAATTTAAAACTAAAAGAAGTATTTTTTTTATAGTGATCCACCCAAAGATCACCGGATTAAGGAAACGGAGTGTGGACGACACGTGGTCGCTGCCAAGAAACATTTCTACAACTCTTTGAGCGTCCTTCTAATCCGTTCATACCATTTGGCGCCCTGACCTGAAGTACTGAATTCTGAGTTCATTTCGTTCGAAATATATAGGAGTATCTCCAAAATTACGGATAATTTCATCCGATAATCACACTACATTACCCCCTCGTTCAAAAAGAGAGAAAAAAAATCACGTCGCAGTACTGCTATAAACTTACCATGCGTTTGCACTGTTACTAGAGCACAGCAATATACAGCGTGAGTATTCGTCACCTGAACAACGGCTAACTAACGAAGACAAGAGCAAAAAATGCGGGGGCGCGTGAGCTTCCAATCGCTCAAACATTCAAATCGTGGCGTGACCACCCGTCCCCTGCTCGTCGCACAGCTCTCTCTTTCCCTTTCCCCCGTGCCGGGCACCGGCGGCAGTTGGCGGGTGGCGGCGACGAGGAACCGGTGGCGCACGCCACGGAGCACCCAGCGAGACCGAAAAGGCAGCCGAGCAAAAGCGCGCCACCAACCAGCTGAGAAGAACGCCAAGGAATTATCCATCCATTCGATCCATATGTCCGCTCGCCGACGGCCCGGCCACCACCACATCACCTCCGCAGCCTTCCAGGCTAAGGATTTTCTGGATCGAGTTGTGCTTTGCTTGCTGGGTTCTCTTATTTATACCTCCACCACCCAGCACGGCAAAGGCGCACACCAATCTTCTTCGTCGCGCAGTCGCATCCCATCCCCCTCCATCCAGTCCCGACTGACCGACCGAGCTGCCCGCGCTCGTAGTACATGACACCTTGCTCGCGACGTTGTATTACTCGTCCATCGTACTCCACGGAGGAAGCGTCCCTGATGGAGGCGCACGCGGCTCCGGCGGCGGCGAAGCGGATGTGGACCTACCTCCGCGCGGTGTTCTTCATGGCGCGCAAGGGCGTGCTCGCCAACAAGCGCAAGCTCTTCGTCAGCATGCACCTCCTCATGAAGCGCCGGAACAGGGCCGTCGCGCGCACCGTCGCCAACCTCCTGTCCCTGTCCCACCACCACCACGGGCACGGGGGCAACGCGCTGCGCCGACGCGATTACGAGTTCTCGTGCAGCAACAGCCCCGACCCGGGGTCCTGGTCCTTCTCCGGCAGGCAGTGCCGCCACGCGTACTTCCCCTGCCTCCTCGGCGCCGTGACCGAGGAGGAAGAGGGCCTCGCCTCGCCCACGCCGCCCTTCGCCAGGATCGAGCACTACGCGGCCTCCCCGGCGCCGTCGTCGTCGCCCGGCCTCCTGACGCGGGAGCTCGCGCCGGGCGACTTCTCCGTGCGCGTGTCCAACTACTCGTCGGAGGACGAAGGCGCCGGCAGCGCCGCCGTGGACGACGAGGCGGAGGAGTTCATCCAGCGCTTCTATGAGCAGCTGCGCCGCCAGAACCACCTCGCGATGCTCCCGTACATGCAGGCATCCGCAGCCTGATCAACACTTCGAGGCGTCGTGCACAAGGCCATAGGAACTGATGAGCCGATCAATAAGTGGCACGCGACTTGACGGAAAGCTTGCTGCGCGCGCACAGTACAGCGAATGTAGATTAGATATACTCGTATGTGTGTACTAGTATATAGTGGAGTACATATTTTTTTTGCATGTAATGTGCTTGTTGTGAAGGAAGACATGATCTCGAGTCCCCACGGTTTTGGTTGCTGGGACTGATGATTTTATGCACGCTTGTACCTGCTGCAGAACAAGTTCGTTTTCAGTAATTTCTCTGTAAATTGCTCGTGTTGTTTGATACGATATTGTAATTATATAAATCATAATTATATGTACTCCTATCATGCATGAATGAAATATCATCCAAAGTGCATTACCATTATCTTCCTGACAGCTGAACAAAAAAAAAAAGAACGTAATATCTCATAAAAAACATTGTTCTGCCTAAAAATTAAAACAGGCAATTTGCATTGTGGATAACGATGCCAGGCAAACGGCTCGTGCTGCCTTTTGGGGGGCAGAATCACCACAGAGGGAAAAAAAAAAGCATTCAGCAGGCAGCGCCAGCCAACTTGGCTGATGGATGGAGCTAATCCTCTGTGTCAAGTGGTTGGTAAACAAATCCAGTGCCCGTTTGATTCCCTCTTGGTGGCTCTGGCTCCGTCTAATTGGCACTGTTTGCTGGATGGGTAGCGATGTTGTTTTTCTTATTTGTTCAGTACCGGTAAAGTGCGCTGGTTAGCTTCATGTGGATAATGCAGGCTCCATCCTCTCCAATCAACACTCCTACACTAATTTGAGACCCATCGATCGATCGATCGGTCTAGCTCCATGGCAGCTAGGACCCTCGCACAGACAGTCAGACAAACTTAAAGAAGAAAACGAAGGAGACGGGCCACCTGACAGCAAGCTAGCTAGCTACTATCTCTTATCTCTGTCCTATAAATTTATAGATCATTTTTTTACTTTCAGAAATCATATTTAACCACTCGTTTTATTCAATTTTTTTATAAATATAAAAACAAATAAGTCATGCTTATAGTATTTCTAATGATAAAACAATTCACAATAAAATAAATTATATTTTCACAAATTTTTTAATAAGACGAGTTGTTAAACTTAAAGTCTAAAAGTTAAAAAAATGATTTTTTTTATGAGACAATAATGAACTGAAGCACGTCTAGCCAGTTCCTATTAACGTATACACCTCTATTTTTTAAGACTTTTTAAATTCAACTTTGATCATTCGTTTTATTCAAAAAATTTACTCAAATGTGTAAAATTTTAAGTTGTGATTCAAATAACTCTAATGACAAGTAAAATTATATCAAAATATATAAAATTTATTATTATTTTTTGAATAAAATGAATGGTTAAAGTTGAAATTTAAAAGTGAATGGTGACATCAATTTAAAAAACAGAGGGAGTACTCCACTACAAAGCCCCTGGCCAGCTGTGCGAATTAACAGCAGCTTGGCTAATGATGTGTTTAATTAACTAGCAAAGCATGAACAGCAGCGCGACCTAATCCACGCTAGCTGGTGCAGAACAAAGTCCGGAGTCATCGTCCTCCTAATGTTAAACAGACCCAGGGGTTGCAGCTGAGCAGCAGAGCCGAACGCAGCAGCGCAATCATACCTGTATCGGAAGTCTGGCATACGGTGCGTCTGGACGTGCGCACGATGTTAGGAGAATCCGCGGCTGTCTGCTCGACGTGGCATTCTGGTCTCGTGGACGCTAGGAAAGGAATAAGAGATGGACTTGACTTGCTTGCCACGAACAGACCGACGATGTCGGTGCTCTCACCTGACTCCATCCTGTTCTGTTCCTTTGCGCAAACTGTGGAAGCCAAACCATCGAGCTAGCTGGCGGCGAAATCTAAGAGAGTTCAAGTAATTTTCACCATCATCAATCATCAACAACAACGACGACAACAAAGCCTTTATTTGTTCAAATTACAAAATTTTGTTTATCCGTTACTTTAAATTTAAACTAGCCGAGATGATAATTCCAGATGCCTTTATTTGCCTGAACAAAGAACGAAGGGTATGCGTGAGCAATGAGCATGTTGTTAGAATGGTTCGGGCCCGTCGCGATCCACCGCGTGAGGCCCAGCAATTCTGTTTCTCATGGGCCCCACCAGCCCCCGGGCCAAGCCCACATCATTGCGTTTTGAAAGATCTTCCAAGTTGCAACCCATCCCCCCGCAACCCGCGTTGCCGCGCGATTGCTTGACGCGCGAAAAGGAAATTCGGAATGCCTCCGCGGCAGCTCAGCAGCCGACGACGATCACTTTGTTCCGTCCTCGGATCACCGAGGCTCCGCCCTCGCAGGTAATCGGCGACTCACCCACCGCAGGCGTTCCCCTTCCCCTCTTCTTCTTTTTTTTTTTTTTGAACTATGACGCAATCCACTGGATGGATACTCTGTCGAATCGCAGTCACGAGGTGGCGGATCGGGCACCAAATGGGCCGCTCGAGCACGCGGAACGATCCTGGTGGTAATCCAAGGTACGGTCTCGTGAAGTGTTACCGTTTCACCTTCCCTTGCTTGTTGGTCCTCATCTGTTTGAAGGAATGACTCTGTGATGCGCTGTGTGATGGTTCTTTACCGTTTAATAAATCTAGTGCACGAGTCCGATTGCGATGAGGGGGTCACTCCTGTGCGTGGATTCGTGAATGCGCCTGTCAACTCTGCAAATTTACGGCCTTATGGAATGTATCTGCAGTGATAGGTGTTTGGTTTTTGTCCCCCATCTGTCTGCAGCCTACTCCTTCAATTCACACAGGAATTATGGGTATTGTGATCAAACGCAGAAGTGGCTTTTCTCATTTTATCATTGTTAGCTGTTTGAAGTACTGAGAGTTAAGAACAGCATATCACCATCTACAATCAGCAATATTCAGGGCATTTTTATACACAGTATTGCCTAACCGATCAGAATGGAAGAGAACTTATTCTCCATTTTATTCTTGGGCATTACACATTCGTTTACATTATTGCTATTTTTTCAATATGGGATAAATTGACTGGCCACAATAGGAGCATTTGTTACAAACATTATTTTCATGGACGCCCACTCCTTCTACTCTATTTCGCTGTTCATCTATCTTAGGTAGATGGTACCATTCGTTAATCTTTGTCCTTCCTGACTTGGTAAAGGCACCAACGCTGTTTTCAAGTAATTAACCCTCTGAGTCTTTCTGTCAAGTCGTTGAGTAGTAGTAATCATATGGATTCCAGCAACAGTCTATATCTCATATGTCATTCCCACCCGTATCAGTCTGTTATGAGGGACACAAGTTATCTTCTCTGGTTGCCTGAAGTTCTTCCTCATGAAATTGTAGGCATAGTCAACTATTATCTTTTTAAGGAGATCTGCATTTTCTTCTGCTACCACATTAGTTTCTCCTAACATATGGACAACACCATTTTCCATCTCTCTCTGAATTATTTGTATCTCGCTGATGCATCCATCTGGCAGAGAAGAGGTGATTCCATCTGAAAAACTTTTGGACAGTTGTTTATCTTGAATTCCAGTAGAAGGCTCCATTTCATTTCCTATTTCTTCTAATGAATGATCTCCTTGGCTGTAGAATGATTCTTGATAGACAAATTGCTTCAGATGACTGATAAGTAAGCCTTCGAATTCTCTTGGACCTTCTACTTTATCATTGTATCCATAGCGCACCACACATCGGAATACCTTGGAATCTCTTGGCTCCACAAATCGGAAGATGAACCGCTCATTTGTTTCAATCTTGCTGATTGGTAAGTACTTTATGGAGACAATCACAAGAACTGAGTGGATCGAAGGTACCTTTTCTATCAAGTGGGGTAGTATGGGTGGGATGCCTTCCACAAGCTCAGAGTACAGAAAGCCTATTCCTGGCAACCTGGCAAGATTTCTCCTTGAGGCTAATTCTCCCACATAATTGCTTGATACCTTGTTCTGGAGCTCATACTTGTACCGATGAACATGGACGTAATGCCATGTGGCCATTATAAACATCAAAATTGCTGCAAAAATTAGTGGCAGGTAGCCACCTTGAGTAAATTTGTAGAATGCTGAAGATAAATATATTAGCTCTGCACCGCCAAATATGACTGGAAATAGTGCAATCCATAGAAGACTTGTTCTCCATATCATAACCATTACTAGAGTGACTAGAAGCGTCGTTATAAACATCACAAAGACAACAGCAATACCTGCATAATATGATCATGGTATCAGTATCCTTCATCTACTGGCTCAAAAGAAAAAAGAACCCTATCATACAATTGATAATTCATGAATGGAATAAGATTGTGTGTTTGGAAGGTGGAACATTCTTATTTGATTTCTGCTGTTATTATAACAAGCTAGCAGATCATAAATTGTGGATTATGCAGGTGGGGCACTTGTTTCAAGAATTGAGAATTTACCATATGCATTGCCGATCTTATCTGTAGTTTGGAAAATAGCTGTAACAGCCACACATAAAACCATCAGTGCATAGTTGATTTCTGGAATGTAGACTTGCCCTTCAAACTTTTTGGAAGTGTGGTTCACACGAACTCGTGGAAAACAACCTAGAACTTGGGACTGGGCAATAATTGCAAAGGCACCAGATATCATCGCTTGGCTTGCAATGATTGCCGCCGCTACAGCCACCACAAATGTTGGCCAATATAATGGTCCTGACAAATAAATTCCCAAGCACATTAAATGTTAACCTTCCAATACCGGAGTCTGCCATTTCGTTCTCAATCCCTAGAGGTTCTTACCTGGAATTGATTTGTAGAATGCATTTGCAACATTTTCAGGGTAGATACGAAGATAGGCAGTTTGTCCAATATATGCCAGCAATACTGAAGGTAGCAGAACCAGCGAAAAGCCAATCTGTAGGACAGAAGAAATTTAAGTGACGTGCTAACTGAAGCAGCAGAAATAATAAGAATAATTATTCAAAATTAAAACTATTATATGTCACTAGATGATTTTTTTCACTTTAGGAACATTTTCTTTAAACATTCAAACAAAGCTTTATAAGCACAACTTATCAGAATCCATTTCCTTCATGTGGTCAGCAGTTTTTATGTGAGTTGGGAGATGTGCTTTATTACCTGAACGGCTCTTACATTGAAGTGACCAAGATCAGCGAACATTGCTTCTGTCCCTGTTTCAGAAATGGCAAAATACACATTAGGAAAAGTGGGGAAAGTAAAATCATATCTATATTTATTTGTGTTAGTACCAATATGTAAGTCTTACATTTTTTTTTGGCAAGATACAAAGGTGTTTCGTATGAGTTTGGATTCATGATAGCAATTATACCTGTAATGCATAATATAACACCTCCGAGCGAAATCCAGGCCTGCTTCCCATTTCTTTTGAAATAATCCACAATATATTTCGGATTGAATGCTTTTAGAACACCAACATCATGTTTGAACAAATTATAAATTCCAGTGCTGGCAATCAGTATGAACCATGTCAAGATTATAGGTGCAAATGTGTAACCAACTTTGTCTGTGCCAAACCGCTGAACAAGAAAGAGGACGATCAGAATGGCTATTGCGATGCCAGCAATTTGTCCTGTTGATGGGTCATGGTCAGGTTAAGTTGTCACCCAAAATACTACTCAAGTTAGTAAAGCTTATATAGTACTCTCTGGTATACATGAGGTAGATATACCTTGATTCAGAGATGTTGCTGATTGCTTGATCCCTCCAACAGCACTAAGCACTGCAACAAAATAAAACAGAAAAACCTTTAAAGTTCCATGGAAAACAATCGTTGTTACATATTCTGGCAGCCAGTGCATATTGTGCTGCCTAGAAGGATAAGAACTCTCTCTTAGTATTTTTTTTTTGAGCTTTTCTCTTCCATATTTTAGCTCCTTTGATACTTTTAAAACAAATTGCCTGATTTCTGAATTGATTTATGCATTGAAAGAATCCACCTTCCTTTCAACTATCCCCTTGCATGCAACATTGGTCATGTGAGATGAGCAAAGGAGGAGACTCAACTTACCTGAGATACATGGAGTTAGCACACCGTCGCCAATGACCATGGACGTGGCCAGGATCGTCACTAGGAAAAGCATGACCTTAAATTTTGGACTGTTTTCCATTTTCTCTTTGATCCAGTGAGCCCTCTTAATACGATTTGTGGGGGACTCTAACTTATAGTGAGAGACCATTGCATCTTCAGCCTGCTGATTGGGTATCAAGCTAACCCTAGCATACCGAGATATCAATGAATAAAGTGCAAATGTTCCTCCTGCAAGATTTTTTTTTATATGAAGCTCTTCCATAAAACTAAAAATATTTATCTGTTGTGTTTATATCTATTTTTAGCAATCCATGCTTAATGCTCATAGCCATAGCATTTAAAATATTTTAAACTATATTCTGAAAGATTCTACAGTATGAACTTGTTTTTACCCTCTTTTTGTGTAAAGACAGGTTACTGTTAGGAAAAACACCTTCTTCTCTAGTCCTTAAAAATGCTTGACTACAGCCATACTAGATGCTTTGTTGACATGTATGGAGAATATTTACTTACCATCACCATTATCATTAGCTTGCAGGACAATGAAACAATATTTTATCAATGGAAGGAGAACCACAGTGTAGATAATTAGAGACATAACTCCAAGGAGATCATCTGTGTCTTTGATCCCACTTGTAAAGGTGCTTGAGAAAACATAGAGCGGAGAAGTCCCCATGTCTCCATAAACGACACCTATACTCTGGAATGCCAAATGTAGTGTAGTCACCCAGCCAACCTTCAGTATCAAAATGCAAATTATGATCAGATTATGTTTTCCTCAAAGAACAGTAAAGGAGAGAACAGACCTTGGTCGCGTGTGTTGGACCACCAGGAATCTTTGTGGCCTCCATATGCAGTGAATCAGACCTCTGTAGTTTCTTTGGCGGTATCTCCTTTGATGCATATGCAGGGTCAGAATCACCGTGAGCAAGTCTATTGCTGCTTGTGCGCTGAGGCTCTGCCATCTTAAAGTTGTGTCCTACACTTTTGCTGCAGTCGGCCTATTGTACCTCAACATAACTTGGCTTTTATAGGCATTCTTGGTAACTGTATGCATGACGCTAGGCAGTTGTATTCTTGCAGCCGTAGGTCCTTGACATGTAATTCTGGAGTATGAACGCATTCTCTCTCTTGTTAGTCTGAACTTGTTATGGACAGGCATGATCCATGTGCATCATAGAGATTTCTCAGTGCATATTTTGAAGTCAAAGTTCTGTTACCATTTACTTTCACTTGTCAGTCTTCATTAAGTGCTGATTTTTCACTATGAATAGTCATTGTAACTCGTGAATAAGTTATTTATTATCTTAGCAAGATATTCCACTTTCCCCGTGTTTATAAAAATAAAGGATAGAAGTTATCTTTTTTGGCGTCTCCTGGTGTAACAACATAGACACCATACAAATTTCCTACTGTCAAATTGCTGCCTGTCAATTGTTCTGAACTTTACTTGCTACCTATTTAACTTGTTACTTGTTTGCCCATTTAGGCAAGCTAATCCTTTTCGTCATCAACAAGTACGCAGACGGGAAATTTGAACAGTGTGTACGGGTACTGGCCGGAAGTGGCTGCCTACCAGCTGTATCGTCTTCAAATCTTCAACGCTTCTAGCAAATATCGGAGGCAAAGTGTTCTTTCTGCAACTTGGTGGTTTTAACTCCCTTTCGTGTTGCGCTGCACCACGGACTAGACCGTTCTTTCTCGTGCAGAATCCTTTGGAAGAAAAGTCTTTGTGATGGTGGCATCGTGCAGAATCCGTTGGAAAAAAGGTCTTTGTGATGGTGACATTTGGAATATACCCCCTGCAACTAAAATTTCCTCCAAGGATGATCGACTGATGGGACAAGATGTTTGACCTTGTGCGCCAGTTCAATAGGTAAAGTCTTGGTCCATCTTTGCTTTGCTTCTTCTAGAATTGTCTGAACGTTCCAAGATTAGTCTTTTCTTATTGCGTGCGACGTGGCCAGTTGCTTCAATACCAGTAATGACAAAATGTGCAATTATGCAGCCCGACCTGATTAACGTCAAAAGTGTACTTATAATGGCTTAGAAAACACGTACTACCTGGGATTGCTGAGAGCTACGCATGATGACGATTTGTCGATGATTCATCTTCTGATACTTGGATGAAAATAATGTGCTGGCAGCTTTCCCCTCGTTTTTCCAATCCCTATTTTGAATATAATTACGGATGGAAGAAAAAGGAAGTAGTTGCCGATTAAGATATTTCCTTTGGGTGGTAAAAATCAGGAAGGCAGGAAGCGGTAGACCATGAATGCCGAGTGCCTGCTTTTGACCATCCGTTATGTTGTTCTCTTGATGGTCGTGTCTCGTGTGTATGATGTGCCATCGTTGTTCGCTGTTATGGGCTCCTTCTCTAGCTAGTTGCAGCCATCCTTCTTTGAATCTTGACCCACTTCAGCTCATTTGGTCCAGCAACGGCATAGCCACGTGCGTACGGTTCTCATTTGGATTTGAAACGCAATAATCCCTATACTTCATCAAGTGAACGATCCAATGGCTGGTGTATCAGATCTACTTATTACGAACAAGTACATTGGGAGTCCAAGTAATCATATTTGCTCTTGCTTGATTTCAAAACTAATCAAACAACTGTTTTAATGTTTTGTGGGCTTGTGGCCGTCCTTACTCCTTAGTTCTCGCGAGGGCATCACCTATCAAATACATACAGTGCGCTCAACCTGAATGACGATCAATAACGGGCAGCAGGATCCAGTAAAATTTAGCTAGTCCAATGGGCCATTGTCTGAAGAATTTACTGGGCCTTCAATCCTTTGCTTCCTGACTGGTGATAAGCCCTTCCATTTCTGTACTACTACTACTACTACACAATTATCACACGTTCACACTGCTTTTCTGGTGTCTACTGAAGGACAGCCGTAGTTACCCCCCTATTTTCAATTCCTTCAGTGTCTGAGATTCTTGTTGGTTTATGGAAAAGTCAGTATAACCCACATGAATTCCAGATATGATTTAAGATAGCAGCAGATGTTCGCAGAAAGATGGTTTGGAATCTCTGGATCCTCTAGAAGGCCTGAAAACGTAACAAGTTTTTACTTTTTTCTCACAAATAATAATCCCTATATGCAAGTTCTGACTTCGTAACTGATAGCTGGACTCCTTAAGAGTAAATTATACGATCAGCCTCATGTATATCCTTGTTGTTTATGGAAGTCGTTATCAACATCACCAGCCGCAACACTAGGGAATTTATATACTACTAGCGCACATAGTGGCACCTCCTCCCTGGAATTATGCTGCAACTAGTAGTGGAATTCCAAAGGATGTGTCTTGTCTTTTACAAGTGGGCTGGTTTGTTGCTTTGTTCTTGCCCCCTCTACAAAGCAATTCCATTAATTTCGTTTTCACTTTAGCTGAATGACCCTTCATTTGATTGCACGTGGCAATTCCAAGCATGCTAAAGG
>BCLG01005977.1:0-21470 GCA_001602295.1 Zoysia matrella | reverse complement strand
AATTAACTTGTCCATACAAATCAGCAATGAAACAAGGTTGTCCAGATCGAAAAGCGAAAATGAATTAAAGCTGCAATTACCTAGCTATAAATTAGAATTCCCTCAATGGTACAGCAGGAAAACAGTAATACATCTTGTATGGCTTATAAGGCTACAACCAGTGGATTATAAGTCAGCATGCAAAGGCAAGCGAACAGGGTAATAGCATAACAAGACGTCACACTAAAGTATAAAAAAGTAAATGGGAACATGTGATGGAAACTGATTTTTTTTCTCTAATATCAAAATAACCCTAAAAATGTATATAAATATAGAAACTTACTCAGAACAATATGTAAAGTTGCTTCACAGCTTTTGATTGTATTTTACGACATTCTGAGCTGGCTGCCATCTGCTAACAGAACGTAAGAGAAATCGGCACGAAAACAGATATCAAATATCAGAAAATCCAACAGACCAAATTTATAAAATGTGAAACTGTATGTCAAAAAGCAAAAATCAGCACTCTAGTTGAATAATTCAAATGGATTGGTTCACTTGAACAGGCAGCAAGCGTCCTCAATAATTTCAGAAAGATATGAATGTTGAACCCCATACTCCCTACACTCTAGAAGAAGAGAAATATGAAGAACAGTGCCACAATTAATTAGTCAGTATTGCTCGATCCTGCTCCGTCTCCCGGTTTCCGCGGCGATCACGCTCGGCACCCCGCGTCTTGCTCGAGAACCCATTCGATCTCGTCGCTCATCCACGCCGCAACGATCCGTGTTAGTTCCGTAGTCGAGCGCGGTGCAGACCGTCTGTACGCGTCCCGCCGCGCGTAGGGCATGTAGACCTCCGGTCCAGTTCTCCCGCGCCGGCGTGGCCGCGATGAGTGACGAGGAGGGTGGAGAGAGTAGCGGCCTCGAGGCGATCGACTCCGGACACTAATGTGCAGCGAGCGGCAGTCCTCTTCTTTCTTTCTTTTTCCGGCCTGTGAGGAGCTCTCCTATCCCGCCGAGCAGATGTCTGGGGAAGCCGCGTTGCCATTCACCTGGAGCCGAGAATCTCCAGCGTTGGATCTGCTGGGAGTTACACACGGCAGCAATAAAAGGTGAGGTCGCACAGAAGCGGTTTACGGACGGGGTGTAGGGAATTATTTTGCGAACCGAACATACTCTAAAAGGAGTCGACTAGGAGAGCGCCTGGTTATACGGGCCGTCGGGGCCGGCCTGGCCCGGAGGGTATATAAACTATATAAATTTTACTTTTACTACTCATTTCAGTTTTAATATAAGCAACTCATTACTGCACATGTTCACGATATAACCTATATTTTTTTTCTTTAATGGGTAGATCTGATATACTCTGTATAAACAAGCAATAAGAACATAAATTGCCACGAGTTCAATACGATACTGCGGTAATTAAGAACGTAAGTAAAAGATAAAAACTACCTTTCGCACCATAATATAACAGTGCATAGAATTAACAAACAATAAAAAATTAACAATAATAATTATTAATAATATATAACTGATCGATGTGAAATATACAGAGCCCCTAGCTTTTAAGTTCCGCTCTGAACCCCTAAAATTTCAGGATCGACACTGTGAGCCGCTCAGTGTACGGTAAAAACAAAAATGATGACGTCCAGAGCTGCGAAACGCATCCGACGGCGACATAGGGCAATGGCCCCCCTGCAAATGTACGGTCCGGACGCGGGGCTGGCCGTTGGCGCGGGCGAACGGACGGTTGAAAGCCGCGTCCGCAGCTCCGGACGTGAGCAAAAAATCCGCTCATCTCAGTGTACTCGCATCTCACTAAACGCGACCATATCCATGTGAGTGACGCTTTGAAGCCTCAGCTCTAGCCCCGTAGCGGCCGACCGAACTATTCCGTTCCCGAGCACGGAGGGCCGTTGCCGTCGGGGAAATCGAGCGCGAAGTGTCGTTTGTTGGCACACGGCAGCGTTCGATTGAGGGCTACTGATTGAGGCGTATCCGGGAAAGGCCCCTGGACTGAGATGTGCGTGCAGACACAAACCTTCCACAACCATCTCCCGCAGTGCTGGTCGCCCTTTTTCAGGTGTTTGACACACCCTCCACCACTCTGTAACAAAGGATGGCATAGCCCTTCCCGTACGTCGCCAACCTCTCCTAAAGGCGTCTCGACGGCAGCACCATGGTTTCGAACCTCGGTGCGCCATCGCTCTAACCAGTGCAGAGCACGGAACAAAGAGCTTAGGCGTTAACACAGGAACAGGGCAACGTAACATCACTGAAGCTAGGATTGAAAGCTGGAGGGCGGTCACTGCCATTCCAGGCCTGGTAAGCAAGAAGGTGGTTAAGCTTTACCTGCGAGCCTGTAGTAAAATGTATCGAACCTTGAGACCGGCCTCATCGTTTTCGCTTTAGAGCCTGTTCGGTTAGGAGGGATTGAGGAGGATTAGAAAAGGAATAAAGGGGATTAAATTCTAATCTAGCTTGTGAGAGATTGAATCCTCTCTATTTTCATGTCAATCTCGAGTCACACCGGAAATAACTAAACAGGGCCTTAATTGATTATGCGACGTGATCAAATAAAAGGCCCGTCAAACCGGGCGTCGATCGAAAGGTCCAGCGATCGGATAGATGACGATCGATCGATGCAGGAAGAAAAGGGATTAAAATCCCATCCGCGGCTGCTCCTAGCAATCTAGCTAGCATGAGTGCGACTGTGCGAGCGCCACCGGTAGCAGTAATCAACTCGCTAGTCCAGCGTTTGTTAAGCGAGATGCGACGCATGCACATCACAGTATTATCCTAGCTTATCTCGCACGATTAGCACATGCTGCAGGGACGACGAACGGTCCAACGATCGTAAGAATCGGCATCGATCCATATCTTTCAGTGGATAGATAGATGAAGAAGTGATGAACGGACATCGCACTTGGCAATAGCTAGGTCTCGCGCGCCGTCCGATCGGCGAGTTCAAAGCGCTCGTGAGTCATGACATGCTAGGCGGCCCACCATCTAATCGAGCCGTCACTGCCTCGCTGGTGGCGCTTCATTTTCATGCGTACTCCCTATGTTCTTTCAATTGAATGTTGCTATTTGTCTGTTCTTTAATATTGATGTTGCTGTTAACTTTTAAATTCAATTTTGACTATTTGTTTTATTTAAAAAATTTACTTGAATGTGTAAAATTTTAAGTTGTGATTCAAATACTCTAATGATAAACCAAATCATATCAAAATATATCAAATTTATCAAAAAAAATTTAATAAAATAAATAATTAAAGTTAAATTTAAAAATCAACAGCGACATCAATTAAAAAACGAAAGAAGTATATGTGCCTATGTGCAACCAATTAAAAAAGAAGCCCATGTGCTAGTGTGCTACGCGACACCAAGATTGAAGAAGATTGAGTTCAAAATGGTACTCTTTTACACTAGGAGAAGATCAATGGCGTCACAGTTGCAAGAAAAAGTACACCAGGCGGCCCTCGTACGTCTTGGCTTACCAGAGAGGCCTAGAATTTGTGCACTGACCCAAGGACACGAATTTGTGCGGCGTTGTACAGTGTACTCTCTCCGGTTCAATAAAAAAAGTCACAATGTTTTGATAAAAAATGAAAAAGTCACAATATTTTTTGTCAAACATTGAAAATATAGACTACAAATAAATTTTAACATATTAAATTTAGAAAAAAAATTATATGATTAGATTTGTTTTACAAAATACTTTTATATATAAATATGTTATTTTTTAATAAATATTTTTATATAAAATAGAAATCAAAGTTATGCTTTGAAGATGATGTCATTATCTAAAACAAACTTTGTGAAGCGGAGGGAGTATACCTTCTTCCTGAGCTGTTCTGTCCGAATAAAAGTTGACTAGCAGAGCGGCTGATTACTGGCCGCTCAGTGTGCGCGTCTCACTAATCGCATCGTCACCCAGCGCAAGCTGCCGTGAGGGACCAAGTCTAACGGCGCATCCATCCCATGTGCACGGCGCTTTGAAACCTCAGCACCGCCAGCCCCGCAGCGGCCGACAGAACTATTCCGTTTCCCGAGCCGACCACGAATCGAGGGCCGTCGGCCGTCGCCGCCGCCGCCGCTAGCTCGGCTCACCTGCGCCGTCCGAGAGATCCTTTTTTTTGCTCCTTTTGGCAACTTTTCGCCGGCGGCGGCCCTTGGGTGGAACGGACGAACGGCGTGCTTTGTTCCTTTCTTTCGGCCGCGTATCCAGCTGCTTAGAAAACCGTATCCGGGTTCCGTGACGGATGGAGAGCTCGTACTGGTATTCTATTGCCGCGGAATGACCGTGTTAAGATAGTAGTATTAGTCGGAGTATCAGATGGAGTATTGGCGTGATTGCATGGGAGATGGCGGGATAACACGCACGTCAAGCTGTAGCAAAATAAGAAAGTGGCGTGGATTGAGCAAAACGTAGTCCATCTAACCGGGTCAGCAAGATGTGTGGAGCAGGGTTTATGATTTCATTTAAACCGCTAAAATCGATCGAGATCAGTTTAAAAAAAACCGAAAAAACTGAAAAAATCGGTCGAAAACTGTTTTAAATCGAAAATTCAAAATTTGAACAAACTGCTACAGTAAATCGGTCGGTTTCTTCGGTTTTTACGGTTTCAGATTTTAAAATTTGAAACTCACCGGTTTCTCCGATTAGCCGACCGGTTTTATCGGTTTCGGTATTTTGAATTTTTTCAAATTTTCTAATTTTTTTAAATTTTTAAAACAAAAATCAGACCGCACCGGTTTTACCGAAAATCGTGAAAACTGACCGGTTTTGAGCGGTTTTGTAAACCTTGGTGTGTGCAGTGAATTTTATTCGCATTCTCCCCCGCGGCAAGGAAAGAATGTTTTCTGTGTCAATGATGCTGCATATCTGCATTTTTAAAGGGAGATGCTGCGCATGACCCAGGAGTGAGTACTACTGATAAAAGCACGATGGCGAACAAATACCATGCAAAAAGAGCTGCCGAAGACAATACTGGCCGAAGACGAACGAGATTTCGCACATGGGTACGGCCAAAACATCAGACAGTAATTGATATTGTACGATAAATATAAGCGCACATTTGAACTCATGCTGTAAAGGTACGCCAAAAACGAAATATAGTGTAGTGTACGTGACAGGATTACTACAGTACTCAATCTTTGTTTCGAAAAAGAGATGAGGCCCCAGTCGATTTCCAATTCCAATGGGCGCAGTACAGCAACCGCCGCAAATCCGGCGACAGCAAGCAGATGTCTGACGTGGTGCACACCTGTGACCGTTACCCGTTTCGTCGTCCTTTGACGTCCCCTCCCCGCCCCTTCCGCGTCCGTCCCGAGGGTTTGGGTCCCGCGTTGCCAAAAGATTCCTTTAACTCCACGCAAGCAGATGTCTGATAACTAGTTTTTTTAAAAAAACTCAAAAACTCTAGCAGCAAAAGATTCCTTTAACTCCACGCGTAACGGCGCCTTCTGTTCCGGTTGCGCCTTCTGTTCCTCCCTCCCCTCTCACTCCTGAGCGGTGAGCGCACCCTGGAATCCTCCCTCCCCGTCCCGTCCCGTGCACGCTCTCGCCTCGTCCCCACCTTCCACGCGGCGACGGGCGCAGTCTTATCTCTTGTCCGCCCCTCTACATATTACCCAGCCCACCCCTTCCGCTCCAGCTCCATCTATTCCATCCCAGCGCGCTCTCCTCACTTCCGCACGCACGCCTCGAAACGCACCTCAATTCCCAAGCACTTCCTCTCAAATCCAACGACGAGCACCCGGCCCAACTCCAACTCCAACTCCAACTCCGGCGAACAACAAGCGGCGAGAGGTATTAGAACCC
The DNA here is from genome assembly GCA_001602295.1 of Zoysia matrella. Classification (NCBI taxonomy): domain Eukaryota; kingdom Viridiplantae; phylum Streptophyta; class Magnoliopsida; order Poales; family Poaceae; genus Zoysia; species Zoysia matrella. The sequence goes on along the minus strand of BCLG01005977.1, from coordinate 15,659 downwards.
AGAAGGGCGCTGGCGAGACCCATGAGCTCGTCTCCATCGTCGCCGTCGTCGCTGAAGCACAAGCTGCGGACGACCGTGTGCTGCTGCTTCGGCGGGGGAGGAGCCTGCAGCGGGGAGCGCGTCAGGTGGCGGCGGCGGGCGGCGGTGGGGGACTTCCGCTACGACTCGCTCAGCTACGCGCTCAACTTCGACGAGGGGGAGGACGACGACGACGCCGCGGCCGGGTTCCGGTACAGGAACTTCAACTCGAGGCTGCCGCCCTCCCCGGCCCCGGCGCAGAGGGCCGCGGCCGTCGCCATCTCCTGAACCACGCCTTTTGTTTTTCCTTCTTTTTTTTTTGTCTTGGGAATCTATGTTCCGCAGTCCACACTCCACAGAGCGAGCGACCGCGAGGGAACTACTCCTACTGAATTGTGAAATAGTATAAGCATAAGTATAGCATCTACTACGATCTTTCCATGATGTATTCGTGCTATGTAATTTGATGATGGTACAAAGGATGTACCTGCTTTTGTTGCCCCTTCAGTTCCGTCTTTTTTTTAAAAAAAAATCTTATATCCCCAGTGCGCGCTTTATCCAGTTTACGAGGGATGCGGGCATGTGGAGCAGCCCGCAATTGCCCGCGTTTCTTCGACGAAGCGGCGCGAAAGTGAGCTCCGGGACGGATGACGAAGATAGGATCGAACAGTGTTTGGATTTTTCCCCTCCTTCGATTTTTCGTCGGCTGCTCGAAGACGGAGAGGGCAGTCTTTTCTTTTTCAATGAGAAAACGAGCGGAAGAGAACATTATCGTGGTGCTGACTGCTGACTGTGAAGCCACACAGTTGGCTTTGGATCGTATACTTACGTCCGCATGCGTCTATTCAACTCACCCGGTCAACGAATAGCCTCATTTTATCAGGGGAAAATAAAACCGGCGGCTACATTTTTGCGGCAGGGATCCGTACGTGCCGCCGGTCTGGAGCGGGCCGAGCCTGGAAGATTAGGCTATATATATAGTGAGAAGCAAATTGTTGTGTGGAGGAATCACTATGTACGTTTCACAATCTGTAAAGCAGTCAAGGTGATATCAGCTGTTGGCCTCTCGCGGTTCACGATTAAATAAAGTAAGAGTCGAACGAGATCATACCTCTCATCTATTCCACGCCGCTGATATCGCACTCTGAGACTATGTTAGTTAAAGGTAGGTCATTTTTATTACAAAATAGGAAAAAAAAAAACTCTTAAAATAAACTAAATCCTCTCCATCACAAGAAAAATATTTATTTATCATCAAGATAATTAGTCTTTACATGTCTAATGCTACTCATTATTTATCAGAAAAAACTTTGATCGTACTTTGATGATAAAAAATACTTGCTCGTGTATGTATATAATAATTAACAAGTGTATATGTTGTTCATTAAAGTTATATACCAACTACGAAATACTTAGTAACTAAATACACGTAGCAATAATTATTATACACAATAGTAACTAAAAATGTATATCAAATAAAAATAAAATCTTAATTACTATTTATCAATCTTTAGCACTAAAATTCAGTGATAAACTCTAATTTTTAATAAATTTTATATTGTTAGCAAGATGAATAAGTTAGAGAGGAGTCAACTAAAGAGCTCTTCGAAGAATTTCAAATGTTAGGCCACTTTAAAAGACGCGCGACGTGTGAGGCCGCCACGGCTCGATCGATCAATTGATTGAGCGAGCGAAGTGGACGTGCCGTGCCAAGCGGCCGTGTCGTCGACGACTTTATGGTGGGTCACTTGTAAGTGAAGTGTTGCTACTTGGAGGCGTCGGCACGTGCCGACAAAGCCCGCCACTGGATGGAGGCCCCCGCGCCCTTACGATACCGACGAGGGCTTCATCGCTCATTGCTCATGGTGTGTGTAATGAGTCCTGACGAAACACGCGTTTCATTTTGATGGTGGTGCCAAAAAGGAAAAGAAAATTCGTGGAATAAGCTAACGAACCCTTTCTGTAAATGTGAATATGATTGTTTGAGCTGACGATATTTGTGCTTCCTAGACTGATTTGGTTCCCCGGAATTTTGTCGTCCAAGCTTCAAGCCAGAGGTAAAATCAGGCACTGACGACCGTCCGTCATGGCTAGATGGAGGGCCTACCTAAGCCCGTTGCTCGTAGCCCATAGGAAGCTCTGCACCGGCGGGGCCGGGGTCCGTGATAAAATAGAGATTACTACTAGCCGAGCCTTCCCCTGCTTTCACTCCTTCACGCTTTTGGCCTGTGTAGAGTTTCCTGGATCCTGGGCCAGATAGCTCAATCCAACCCAAGCCCAAGGCCACTAATATTGGACGCCTCGGGTAGTACTCGTATGATTCCTTCCTGGGCCAGGTAGCTTAATTAGCAGCTTTCAGAGAGTCTCAAGCAAAAACACCTCAAGTTTCAGGTGAAGTGAGGAAGTTTTCACATAAGAGAAAAATAGCTCGCGACATCAAACATTCCGACGATTACAATTCAAATGAGGAGAGCGTTGCGGAGCATGCTTAGCATGGGATACAAGTTCTAGAGGCAACTAGAAATACCATGCGGCCTTGCCGCATTTTTTTTATTTGTTGTTACTTATTATGACCCTATTGTTATGCTATCATGTCTCAACATATAAGAGAATATAGATTTCAAAAATAGAGTGGAGGGTATATTTCAGTATAGCATAATATGGCTTTCTCAAATATTTACATGTTAAAATACATGTTTCATATTTTCAAAGTATAAGACTAAAAAAAAACAAATACAGGAGCCAAATGCAAATATCTAATGTACAATAAATCTGAGTGCTGAAGATACGAAGGTTAGAAAATCATATCTTACATATTGTGACAAAGAAAGATGAGCAAATGCATCTTTTCAATACCAAATTGACTTAAAGAGTCTCAGAACTCAAAGAGTAAAGTCTGGTAAAACTTAATCAAAAATTAAGATGGTCTGAGATACAAATGGCACTTCATAAACAACATTCTTTGGCCAACACTCATGTTGCTACAGCCTTTGCAGTTCTAAACCCAATACATCATATTCAGAAGATGATTCTCGCTCCAAAAATTCTCTTGTTCTCATGTATATCATGAATTGCCTTGGTATCTTAGCAAGCAGTGATTGAAGAGAGGATATCCTACTGCCTGCGATTGAGAATGAAATAAACATCAATTCTTTCAATTTTACAAATAAAGACTACAGGTGCTACCTATATGAAGATAATTTATGTTTTTTATTGTAAAAAAAAGATTTTACAGGCCAGAGAGATAAATAACTACATCTTTTAAGGAAGAGGAATATATATGCATACCATGTATATCCTTAATCAGGGCAAACTGAACTGTAATCCTTGATGCAACTCTCACTTGAGCCTTCCAGTCTCTCTACTTTATTTGGATCTAGAAACTAAACAACAAAAAATTATAATATTACAATGTGTTTATGCATTCTCTACTTTGAATTGAAGAGATGGGGAAAAAATCACTTATTAACCGAGCCCCTATAGTTATGGGCAATGTTAGCGAAGAATTTTAGTTTTAGCTCCAATAAAGAAGAATGCATTAATGAATTACAAAACTGTAACAACTTATTCGATCCTTGAATTACCTTCTTCATTTTCCATGAAATCAGTCCCACCAACTCTGACAACAATGACGGATAAAGGAAAAATCAGAAGCCTTTGTGGTTGTGTCAATAGTTTTTTGAGAATCAGTCACTACAACATCCTGGCACATGGTTTCACAGCAAACAAAAACATATAGCACTCTTTCTTTCTCAGAGTTATAGATATAATGAGTATCAACAAAATAAAGTACTTCCTCTATCCAAAAAGACTTCATTATTAGGTTTGATCAAACATGTCTTTGATTTTAGTTACAGTCTGAAGAATTATTGTGTGGCAGCAAAAAAGGCTCAGCAAAATTAAGGCAATTATTTTTATTGAAAACTTCTCAATATCTACTGTCTCATGCTCAGGTTAGGGTGAAAACGGGCTGAAGAAAATAAACTGAAAATAAAGAGGGTCAGATCAGATTATGATCGGGCAAAATTTCTATTCATTTTTAAACTAAAATTTAATAAGGGCTGATTTAATTTGTAAAAAGATGGCCGAGCCCTTTTTATCACCCCTACTCATGTATGCTCTGTCTAATTTTGGAAGAATTGCTATTACTTTAGCTTCCCTTCACAGTCCCAAGCTAGAAATGCTCATCACTCACTCGTTACATGAACGGGTATTCGATGTCTCAAACAGAAGCAGCAAATAACTGATTTGATGTAGAAATGCTCATCACTCGTTACATGAACGGGTATTCGATGTCTCAAACAGAAGCAGCAAATAACTGATTTGATGTATTCGCCATCAGTACCACAATTGTAAATCTCAAAGGAAACTCATCTCAAGCAACTGACCCGCACTGGAGCAAGGGCTGGACGTTCATCTCGCAACCCCTCTCGCCTCCGCTCCACTGCAGTGCACATTGCTCTCTCTCGAATCAATAGTCGGATCTGAAATCAATACTTGAACCAGCTCAGCTTGTTTTTGCTGCCGCTGGTTCAATAGCCGCGTGAGGAAAGGCGTGGGAGGAAGCAGGGGTGCTACAAGAGCAGCGAAGCTTCTCATGGAAACTCAGGAGCGAGCGTCGACGCATCTACTTCCCGATGCTCCAAGAACTGAGACAGGGCAGCCGAAGCGGGGCAGGGCTTCACCAGGGAGAGGGCGGGGACAGTGGCTGCGGTCGAGGCGGGGCGGGGGACGGGGAGGGTCGTCGAGGCAGTAGCAACGAGACGGGGCGAGTCCATCGCATCGAGGACAGGGCGGGGAGCAGCCGAGGCGAGAGGCGACGAAGCTTCTCGCACAAGCGTGGAGAGTCGTTCGTTTTTGTTTTCCTTGATCGGGCGGACGTGCTGGGTGCGGTGCGCGGCGGATGAGCGAGAATCTTTACCATTCCTTTTCAATCGGACGAATGAAATGTTTTTGGCTGATGTGGCGCGCTAGCATTTGAGAGAACTGACGCGGTTTAATATATAAAGATTGTGACAATTTTCTCCTCCAGCTTGACTAGGAATAGACTGCATAGAACGCGGAGAAAGATAGACGACGTTTTCGGCCTGGAAGAGGAAGAGGAAGCAATAGTATTGGACAGAACGGAAAGATATTAGTGTCCGTGCGTCCAAAGTTTTTTTTTTTTTTGAAAATTCCACAAAATGACTATATACTGGTCATAGTTCTCTTGATCCATCGCCGGCGCGGAGTAGCCGAGCGAGGATGCTAGTTGAACAAATAGAGTATCTTCAAGCTACGTGCACGGAGCAACAGCACCACCGCAATGTCCACGAATACGATCCAAGCTCCTGCGTCCAGAGCTACTTGGGTGTGTCTTCCTCGTCATTGTTCAAGCAACTACACCTTTCACAGTTCAAGAGATGCAACGACACCTCGCGCTCTCTTCGACGCCCAAGAGGCCTGCCCCGTCATTGGCAACCTCCACCAGCTGGGCGCGATTCCACCCGCTCCCGCTCAAGCTGCTACGCCTCGATCAGCACGCTGCCGATAGCCCGACGCTCGTCGTGTCCACCGCCGACGCAGCGCGCGCGGCGTTCCAGGCCAACGACCGCGCCATGTCCAGGCGGCCGGCGCTCGCCGCCACCGTTATCTCCTACTGCTGCCAGAACATGATCTTTTCGTCTCCGAACGACCCGTCGGCAGTAGTGCCCGTCGGGACTGCATGTCGGAGCTCGGCGCCGCTAGTCCGCGGTTCCGCGACGCCCCGCACCGCCTTTTCGGCTAAGAAATCTCGAGACGGCCCTCAAGTCTAACATCACGCGTAATAACGGCGCCTTCCTGTCGTCCCTCACGTGGGCCCCCGCTTCCGAGTCCGACGGGCGACGGGCGCTGTCCCCGTACCCGTCTTTTTCGCGGCCCCTCTACATATAACCCCGCTCACCCCTTCGCCTCCAACTCCATCCGAAGCCTCGAAAACGCATCTCATCTCATAACCAAGCACTCCCAGAACTCATCACGTGCGCCTATCCACGTCCAACTCCGGCGATCGAGCAACAGGAAGCGATCGAGAGAGACTAGAACCAGAAGGGCGATGACGAGATCCTCCATGGACGCGACCCCATCGTCGTCGACGTCCTCATCGTCGTCGCTGAAGCGCAAGCTGCGGTTGACATTGTGCGGCTGCTTCGGCGGCGGGGGAGCCGCCGGCGGGGAACGCGTCAGGTGTCGCCGGCGAGCGGCGGTGGGGGACTTCTGCTACGACTCGATCAGCTACGCGCTCAACTTTGACGAGGGGGACGATGACGACGTGTTCCGGTACAGGAACTTCAACTCGCGGTTGCCGCCCTCACCGGCGCCGGCGAAGCAGCCCGCGGCCATCGCCATCGCCTGATCATCGCATTTTCTTTTCTTTTATTTTGTTTAGGTGTCATGTGAATGTATAGTCATCAACTTGAGCGAGCGAACGAGTTGTCCGCGGCGGCAAAGTGAATTACTGAATTTCGAAATAGTAGGAGTAGTAAGCATATATAAGTAGTATCTGATGTATTTGTGATAGGAGGACTATGTAATCTGATGATCGATCGTACAGATAAACCCTAGAATTGGGGTGATTTAGTTCATGAAAAAAGAGTTAGTACTGTTTTTTTTTTACTGTAAACCGGCGAGGATATTTTATGCTTATCCTTCAATTCTTTCGTTGACGGACACCGGCGGGGATCAACGAAGAGTCCTAGTTAATTTACCGGCGGAAGATAAAATCCGCGCTGAGATTTTTGCGGCGAGTGCGGAGCCGGCCGAGCCGTTTTCCCGGTTGGCAACAGACGACGCGACGCAGCAGCGTGAGCCGTGAGGCCACCACGCCTCGATCGATCGATTGATTTGGTCGAAACGGACGTGTCATGCAACGCTGCAGTGTCGTCGACGATTTTCGCGTCTCTGGCGAGTCACTCGTGAGTGAAGTGTTGCCACTTGTAGAGGAGGGAGGTCCCCCCGTCATTTTTCCGTCGAGTGATTGATTCATTTTCCTGGCCGTCGGGATGAAAACCTGACTGGACACGCGGATGCCGTTAGACGCCATGCTGCCATCGCTTGTGTGTGGTGACGTCAGAGGAGAAGAACGGATTGGTGGTGCGTAGGAGGAACGCACCAGGATCGTCGGCAGTCACACGCTGGTGCGTGGGCCGCGAGCACCGACTGCCCCACTCGTCAATGGCGACTGCTCCGACAGTCGACTGCCGAGGAACTGGATCCAGGAGGAACCCCTCGTAGCCGTAGCTGCTGGTTCGCCGGCCAACCATTTGCTCCATCCATCCAGTGGCGATAGCCCAAAAGGCAGCATTGAGGTTTGCAGAGTTTTCTAGCCCACGGTTGACCTGTTTCTGCACATAGATTTTCTGGTGGCCCAAGTACACCATTGTAAATCTATACTAACTGGGCCAAGCCTAAGGGGCATGCTTGGTTACAGGTAGAGGCCGAGGGGCACGCCAGGCCGAATCATGCTCCAGCCCACCATTATAGGCATGCAATTGGAGTCATGCTCCGCCTAGTCTGGAAGAACGCTGCGTTGGCAGCAAAAAGAACAAGCAGGAGGGCGAGATCGCTCGACAGAAATCAAAAAGTGCTTAATCAGGTGACATTTTGATACGGAAATGAAGGGTAAGCATGGAATCAAGAAACAAAACGAAAGATCTATCTTATTGAATTTCAACTTTCTATTTTTATTTAATTTTCAATCCTACGTACCTCTTATTTCCTTCTAGTTAAACGCTACATTAGTAATAGGGCAGTGTCGACAATGGGCGCATGGACACGCGGCCTGCCGACGCTGTAACTAGAGTTCAAAAGGATTCGGTTTTTCCCGTGTCGCAGGTGATTACTCCACTCTATTTTTCGTTTTAAAAAAGAAACCGTAGTGCTGCTATCATCTACGGATCCTCGTGTTGCGACTGCCAAGCCACATCGGACGCCCTAAAAATGAAGCACTGCTATCACTGCGCTAGTACCAGCTACTTGACAATAGTATAATTTTGTTCATGTGCTCGCCATGTTGCCGCGGCAGTCCTCACTCCTCACACCACAGGTGTTGTCCTTTTAACCGAGTTTATAGCTAAATCGTATCAACTCATCCCGGATCTCGTGTAAAAGATCCCGCGCCCCGCCGTGACTGTTAAGATTTAAGAAGATTGTGGAGTAATTAAGAAAGATGCATCCTAAACAGGGTAGGCTAGATACGAGTTCTGAAGCAAGTTGAGGCTCAATCTACGCGGTCCGAGCAGTTGTGTGGCGTACTCGACCAGATGTGGACTTTACAATGAACAGTTTTATTTATACTGCTTAGCGGCAAAGTCTGCAGTTGAACTTCATTTCTTTATTATGTTATTGGGCATGGGCTCATGGCTGATACGTGAGCTTCAGCTCTAACAGATCCAGTATCAGTTGTTTCAGAAAGAGGCTCTGAACCTTCACATCCAGAGGCTCCACCAAGTTTGTGAATAAACTAGTCCAGCTAATGCTCGACACAAACCCTCAGGTACATGTCAAAAGCTGAGCCAGGTGAGCAACAAACCCTAATCAATAAAGAAAAGGCTACGACGATCCGCCTCCACGGCGTCGATCACCTGTAGCCATCATCAGCCGGTCAAAGACGATCAGCAGACGGGCCGGACGGCGAGCGAGGAACGAAGCCACGCACGCCAGAGCACGGTGAGCGGGGTGCCGACATGGAGCGGGAGGACTAAAGAAAGGAGAGAAGGAGAAAAAAAAAAGGAGCACGGCACCGGCGGGGGGGTTGGGCTCGGCGCGCTGCGGATGCAAGCCATCTGGGTGTCCGGTGACCTGGATTCCGGGACACATGGCCGCGTCACGCGCCCCATGTGGGATGGGATGTGCGCTCCTCTTCTCTGCTCTCTCTCTTCGCTCGCGTCCCGAACCAGACGCCATCCCCGTCAGGTTTCTCTCCCAACCCGGATTAACCGCTTCATCACCAAGTATGTTAATGTAATCTAGTACAAGCAGTTCTTGTTAAGCGCTAGTAGCCTGTCTCGTGCATTGTAAAGTGCACATGCGCCGAGGAGAAAAGGGCAACCATGCGCGAGAGCGGAATCCTAGACTCTAGAACTTCGTATACTAACGGCGTGTATTTCATCTGGCAACATAGCACTATACTGTACTGTGAGATTTACACACAAACACTTTACTGCTTGGATATGCAGTTAATAACTAGTACATCATCTTCCTTGGTGCATGGCTCCTAGTAAACTCAACTCCCGAATTCACTGACAGCAGTAGAAAACTCTGGTTACCGGTGTGGTCTCCACTCTGCATGCTAGTTGCTCGTCGTATTCCCAAATTGTCTGGAGCCAGATCTATGACAAGCTCCCCCCCGCTTTGACTAACCTCATGCAGATGCAGGTAGGCTCCTGCGCCCACCAGAGGCGTCATGTGTTTCTTCAGAGCCGAGCCTGATCATTTCTTGGTAGAGCTTGCTGTACACGTAAAAATTCAGGTTACGATCTCTTTGCAACCATTATCATCTGCAAAAAATTTACGAGTCATTAGAGGAATATTATTGAGAAAATCAAAACAGGGGTAAAATGGGAATTTCAACCATAATATAACACCGTTAAGTGTCTCAATTGACAAAAAAGCCATAGAAGAAATGAAAACCGAAATTTGATCCTCAAAGAGAAGTTCATTTCAAAAAGGCTATAGAAGGAACTGGTAAAATTTTTGAGGTCATAGAAGTAATTTTCTCAATTTCCTAGGAATCAATCAGTAAAAAAATATATGATTCAAGTAAACCATTCGTAAAGAGGGAGAAATTTCATAGGAATTGTATAAAAGTTTCATTGAAGCCAGTTTTATTTTACGGAAAACATAGATTTAGTAATATTTCCGCACTTTTTTTTTGAACTAGTAATATTTCCACACTTGAAAGTAGGCCTTATATATAGACTTCCTTACCACACATGATGTTCGTTCTAGGAGGAAATTCAGGTTTACCGCATCAAATTGGACAAAGAAGAAAGGCATCATGCTGACGCTAATTTGACCTGATCACCCCAACAGTCCAACGTAGTAGCAGTAGTACAAGGAATCCTAAGCAAACAGCTCCTGCAACTGTAACCACAGCAAAACCCATACTATGAGACAAGAGCACAAGAACAACCGCGCGCCGGTGCGCGTTGGAGCTATTGGCAAAAACACGCCCAGTCCGGCCAAAACGAATGAATCCATCAGGATCCGACGCGAGATAATATTTTTTTTTGAAGTGGAGGAAGAAATGCAAATCAGGTGCTTGCGCAAGTAAATTGAACATTACAGGACATGACTAAAAGTCAAAGATGCTACTCCTTTGATCTTTGGTGGATCCACCCAAATTACTCCCTTTGGTTTTACGATATTGGCACCGTTGACTTTTTATATCAGTTTTGACTATTCGTTTTATTTAAAATATTTGCTTTATCATTGATAAAATTTAAATCATAGCTGATAATTCTACACATTAAAATAAATTATTTAAATAAAACGAATGATCAAAATTGATGTTGGAAGTTAACGGTTTTAATAATTTAAAACCGGAGTACACACGATGTGCGGAGCTGGTCGTGAGTTTGTGACATATGTTGGATCTGCGAGCTTAACGAGCGTCTGATAGTAACCTTTTTTTTCCGGCCTCAGGCCCGTCATGCACTTGTGACTGAAGGAAAAGAATCAGAGCACTCATGGTGGGTAGGCATCACCCTTATTAACACATCCACATCTGTTAAGGTAAAATTAATTATGTTGCACCGAATTAGATGTGCTTAGAGATATGACTGGTACCATTAGAAAATAGGCCAAGTAGTGCGGTATATTAATGGAGCCATACACCACCATAGCCTATTTTCTACAAAGTCAACAGAATATCTGTGACTGTAACAACGTTTATTTATGAGTATAACAGCTTACCCGAATCAAGGAGAACACAGTAAACAAAACAATCAAGGGTCTCTGTAGCAAACACATGGATAAACAAGCAAACATCTATACTCATACTAATTGCAGTAAATCCAGAGCAAATTGGAGTTTTCAGAGGTGCAGTATTGCGTAGTCCAAGCAGTGTATTTCCCTGATTCTATCTCCCTAGCCAGAAAAGTATCACTAATACACATAATTAACCCCATTAGCCATGTCTTTACACTGATACGTTTGCATTTGGTTAAAGACGATACACACGGATCCTCATGATTGCATCAGCCGCGAGGAAGCTGGCAAAGTCCTCTTCTCCAACGGAGATGTTGGAGCGGACACCAACACCCCATCCACGGCCCCACCGAGCGTGCTCGATCCCTTCGACGTCGTCTTCCACACCACTCGCCTTTGCCGTGCTAGCAGCATCCCAAGTGGTTAGTTTTAGGCCCCATCTTTCTGTCGGGCCCAGCCGGCTGATTAGCCAGCACGATGATTAGTGCCAACTAGAACTGCCATCATCTTGCTTAAAGCCGCAGATGGTATGTGGGTGTTGGTTGAAGAAGCTCCAAATATAGAAGGTACTATGTTGGCTCAGGGTAGAGTAGGTCCGTGCATGCCAACGGGTCACTTTTTTATAACTTGCTGGAACACTGCAAATTGCTGTTAATTACTATACTTTGCATCTGGAACGGAATCTTAATTAGCGGGATTTTGATTAGCAAGAAGTTAATTACCGGAGTCGCCGTGCTGCTGGATCCACATGTGGCATCAAATAAAACGATTTTACGGTGGGGCATGCAGGCTATTTTTGGTTTGATATGATGGCGTTGAAGCTGTTACCACTCTGTCAGTATGAATGGATTGTTTAGAGCAAAGAGACATGAACAACCATAGGAAACGCTTTTAACATTAGCAGAAAACAATAGAAATGTTGGTTGAGATATGTGACGTTAGTTTCCTAGATCGATACTGCTCTAGTCCCACTTTTCTCTATTGCCTTCTCTGGTTGTCAGGATCAACTATGTGCTGATACGTTCTTTAGCTTTATTTATCTTAAAAAGCAAGAAAGATAACGATCGAGGAGATCAGCTTAACCTGCTTTACGGGAGTACTAGGATGCCAAAGCTGATCACTGTCTCGTGCCGCCGCATCTGAACGAAGGAATGATCAAGCCATCCCCGGGGCGCCCTAAAGCGTCCCATTAATGAACTGAGCCCGTCTTAAGATTCTGATGGTGCGTCCCTGCTGCCCCAGCTGTATTTTTAGTGAGTAGGGAATGTGCCCAGTTAATGTGCGCCACCTAAGGTCAAGGCTCTTCATGTTTGTTCTTGGTGGCTGCGAGCGGCCACTTATTTATTGGTATTAATATATCCATGTTTTGATATATATGCAAAAGAATAAATCTAGCTATAAACATGATATTCATTGTGGGGCTGGGTTTACCTGGCGAGGCAAAGTAATTAACCAAGTTTTTTTTATTGAAAAAGCTGTATGGGTTGTGATGAATGACGTTGAAACTTGATACATGCTCGGTAGAGATGTATACTTGACAGAGATAGAGCATCCTCATGAACCCTAGTCTTTTTCATGCCTCTATCTTCATTTATTGATTGATAGTCACTAAAGTCTGAATATCCCACCCAATAGAAAAGTAAAAAAAAAAGCTAATATAAATGGAAAATCAACACCTATTTTTGGTGCCTGATACTTATAAATTTATAGTGTACCTAATTTAGATAATCATAGTCAAGCAACAAAATCGTAATAAGCTATCTCATCATTCTCACATAGTCTCACCTTCCATATTATCGCACCACTCTCTCATTCCTTGACTGCCTTTCTCTAGTTTGTGATTAACATGGTTATTGCTTATCCACCACTATGTTGTGTTGACCCCCCCCCCCCCCCCACTCCCAAGCTTATTAATCATCAAACCCTATAGTACACATGATCTAACTTGTTGAAGAGCAATAAGACGATATCGGTATTTAATGATCCATAGAGATTTTCTAAAATTTTCATTTGACTGAAAGGACCGTATTTGTTGTTTTTCTAAAATTTTTGAAAACGACAACCGGTAGTTGTTATTGACAATAATTGTATTGGCATTGCCATATATCGAGATGAAAAAATTTTAGTGTGTAACTTTATTGATCTCTTATGTGAAGATCACTTACGTGTCTCATTTCCGCGCATAGTTTCTTTTTAACCAATAAGAAAAACAAAGGTAACTTTTTTTAATAATCCAAAACTTAACCAGAAAAAAAGGAAGAACGTAAACTAAAAGCCTGAAAACGAGTTCATCCTAATAGAAACCTCCAAGAACGTCACATAAGGAAAACCGCCATCTAAGGGTAAAATACAAATAAACAGGCAGGCAAATCAGAAAACCAGCGGCCGAAGCGAGCCAGGGTTTTTGAGTACGCACGCAGCGCCTCCCTCCCTCCTCTCTCTCTCTCTCTCTCTCCTTCGTCATCCCCACCTGCCCCTCGCTCCCATCCCCCGCAAACCCATACTCCATTCGTTCTCCTCAGATCTGGCCACCACGCCATTTCTTCTCCTCCCGAACAGCTCTGGCGCCTCAGATCCAGCCGCCTCGCCTGTTCCTGCTGCTCCCGTATTCCGTTGGGACGACGCGGTCCACGCTACACCGAGCCGTCGCTGCCGTCTACGTCGCCGCGGGTCATCATCGTCTGCGCCGCGCCAAGCGAAGCTCGTTCGGCCTGGTGGCGCACCGCCTAGTGGCGGCGCACGCCGTCTCTCAGCCTCCGCCAAGTTGCGCGCCGTCGCTCCGTCCCTGACCAACCTTGCGCCGCTCGAGTAGGGGGTGACGGCGCTGATGGCCGCCACCGCCGGGTCCGCCGAGGATGGCGGCGGCGGCGGCGGTGGAGGTGGGGAGAGGATGAAGCTGCTGTGCAGCCTTGGTGGACGCATCCTGCCGCGTCCCGGGGACGGGACGCTGCGGTACGCCGGTGGGGACACCCGGATCGTGTCCGTACCGCGCGGAGCGACGCTGCCAGACCTCCTCGCGCGGCTCTCCGAGGCCTACGGAGGCGCCACGGGCCTGCACTTCGCGGTCAAGTACCAGCTTCCAGACGAGGGGCTGGACGCCCTCATCTCCGTGTCCTCGCCGGAGGATCTCGACAACATGGTCGAGGAGTACGATAAGCTGAGCGGCGGCAGCCCGAAGCTTAGGGTATTTATCTTCCCTATCCTGGATGCGTCCGGCGGAAGCGGCGTCGGCGGAGAGGAGCTGGAGGGTGGGAGCTTCGACGCGGGGCTCCAGTATCTGGAGGCCGTGAACGGCATTGTGCGGAAAGACAGTATTGCGAGTGTCTCGTCTGCCCAGTACTCCGATGCTGGTCTGCCCCCTCCGGCCTCGTCAGCTGGTGGCGCCCCAGGCTCTCCGACAATGCTATCCCCTACTTCTACCACCTCTAATGATGCTGCAAGATCGGCCTTCAGTGGGACGGCTCCCCCACCGCTTGTTGATGTCTTCAGCAATGCCGCTCCTGCTCCAGCGCCTGTGAAGCCGCAGGAAAGTGTAGCTGAAGGAAGGGCTCCCCAGGCGAACCCACAGCCGCAACCGCATCCACATACAGAGGCAGCAAGGTACAGGCAGCCGCTTTCACAGCTGCCACCACTGCCTCCTGTGTTCATGAACAATCACAGAGATGCTATGCAGGGTCTGAATCAGCCGCAGCCAGGAAGTGGGGCAAGGTTTGAAGACTGCAATATGTGTTTGAAGGCATTGCCTCATGCCCACTCTGATCCGGTGGTGAATGAATATGGCAATGAGGTGCAAGGAGGGGCTGCGCCTGAGCCGCCGGGCCCTGTGTTCATGAGCCTGCGGCCTGAAGATGTAGCAAAGATTATGATGCCAGAGAGGGTGGTGCAGGCCCCATTGGGAGCTTATGGATACACACATATGCATCAAGTGCCGCAGGACAGGTTGTATGTGCCAAAGGCGGAAGGGGTTGCAAACCCAGTTTTTATTGATCAAACTGGCATGCATCAACATATATATGTGCAGCAGCAGCAGCAGCAGCTGCCATTGACCTATGGATTTAGCCATATCCCTGTGATTCCTAATGAGAAGGACAGGGTAGTTTCACCTAGTTCAGCCCATTCTGATGTTGCGAGCTCCCATCAGCAATTTATGCAGCAGCCACAGCAGCAATTGCCTTCAGGCCATGGGATGGCTCAGTATCCCGTGAAGCCTGCTAGTCCCAATAATCCGCTTGCAGGTGAAGGTAGTGTAAGTGGCAATTCAAGGCATCATGACGATGGGCAGGTGTATCGTGATAATGCATCTCCAGTAGCACCTGCGGCTGTGCCAAATTATATGGCAAATGTGGACAGGATGATGGATTCGATCCGGGTGAGCCCTAATGAGGCTTCGAGCGCTGGGGAACAAAGGAAGCATGCAATATCTCCTAAGAATGCTGTACCACAGAGTGCAATACCAGATCATTCTCAGGGGCTCACAGAGAATAATATCAGTGCTCGACCAGATACCCGAGCAAACGAGGTTCAACTTAGCAACACAAACACCTTTTTTGATGTCAGTGAACCAAAGGTGCTACTTCAAACTGAATCAATGCCGCCACCATCTATGGCCAACTCATATTTGCACACTGAACCAAATGTACTGCTTCAAGCTGAATCAATGCCACCACCTTCTGTGGCCAACTCTTATTTGCACA
>BCLG01005976.1:0-21361 GCA_001602295.1 Zoysia matrella | reverse complement strand
GGGGGGGGGGTGGGTTGACTGCTGTGTTTTACATGAAAAAAGGCCCCCTACATGCAACATTCAAACTCAACCATTTGCCTTATCGCTGTATGAAGAATGATTCTTCTAAAGAAAACTGACAGGATTCTAATCAAGTGGCTTAGTAAATTCATGTTCAGTTGGGGAAGAACAAAACATTACTATTTTAGATGCATGTCAAAATTGCCCAAGTCAGCGTTTGAAAGGATGTTATTCAAAAAGTATTGAAAAGATTGTGGTGACGTATGCCTATGTAGCAACGTGGTGGCATGCTCAGCATGTCCCCGTACCATGACAAACAATATTAACGTGGCCAAGTCAAATAAACTTTTATTCTGCATTGAATTATTTTAAAAGTAAAATGCACTTAAGGTCCACAAAATTTTAATTTGTATTTTTATATATATGAACTTGTTCGTCTATATAGTGGATCATGTGCTACATATTTCAATATGTAGCTCCATAAATTGTGTTTGGATTTGAAATGAGCAGGCCTTCTTGTTTATCCTTGATTTGTGAGATAAATTAAACCTCAATTCTCTGCTTAACCGTTGTTCAATAATATTTTTCTTTATGTTAGATATACAGCCTGCAACCACGTAACTGCCTAAAGTTTACTTATGCTCTATTAGTGTAACGCCCGAAAATTCAGTTTTTTCATAATTATAAAAATTCCAATTATTTAATTGTATTTCACAATTTAGTATAGAATAAAATTATTTCTAAATTAAAATGCTAAGGTTGCATTTCATCTGATTCATATGCATAGCATAATTATCATCCAAATAAAATTTATGCATTGGAATTAAATCACAAAAAGAAATAAATAAAGGAATAAAGAAAAGAAAGTAGAGGAAAAAAGAATAAAAGCTTCCTTGGACCGTGAGCTCAACTCCCCTCCCTCCCTTTCGCCTTCCTGTGGCACAGCCTGCTGGCCTAGGTGGCTAGTTCCCCCTCCTCACCCTCTCTCGAACCAACTCGCCAAGGCCCAGCCGCACCCCCTCTCCCTATCTTCCTATGACAGATAGAGCCCACTCATCATCCCCCAGTTCCAACCAACCCTGCCGCAGCCGCCTCTATCCGCCCAACGAAGCTCCAATTTCGTCCAGATTTTGCTCTATCCGCACCCCAACCTCGTCCCCAACTTGGCCGCCCTTCTCCCCTATTTAAACTGTGACGCCCCTGCCTTCTTTCCATCTGCAATCGAACTCCAAAGTAGAAGGATCCATTGGATCAAATGAGGCTTAGTGTCGTTCTTGGTGAGGAGATAGGCAGCGTGGTCGGTGTAAACGACTTTTGCTCCCACCATGTAGGACCTAAACTTATCAATAGCAAAGACTACGGTTAGGAGTTCTTTTTCTGTGGTGGCGTAGTTGAGATGGGCTCCTGAAAGAGTCTTGCTAGCGTAAGCGATCGCGTGATGCTTCTTATCCTTTGATTGGCCTAAGACGACACCAACGGCATAGTCACTAGGATCACACATGATCTCAAACAGTGGCGTCTAGTCTGGAGGTTGGATGATGGGCGCTGATACGAGTGCCTTTTTAAAAATGTTCAAGGCATTTAGACGCTCGTTGATAAATTTGAAAGGAGCATCCTTTGCTAAGAGGCTCATGAGGGGTCTGACGATTTGAGAAAAGCCTCGAATGAATCGTCTATAGAACCCCGCATGGCCTAAGAAACTCTGGATTCCCTTCACAATGGTAGGAGGTGGCAGTTGTTCGATCACATCGATTTTTGTCTTATCCACCTCAATACCATATTCGGATACTAAGTGTCCCAAAACAATGCCTTCTCAGACCATAAAATGGCACTTTTCCCAATTAAGCACAAGGTCCTTCTCTTGGTATCGTTTGTCCAAATTCTTCAAACAGTGATAAAATATTTTTTCCATAGACTGAGGAGTCATCCATGAAAACTTCCATGATTTCTTCAATCGTGTCGGAAGAGGATAGACATCATGCATGTTGGAATGACGCTTGCATATTACACAGTTCAAACGATATGCATACGTCCCAAATGGGCATGTGAACGTAGTCTTACTTGGATCATGGGGTGAATGGGGATTTGATGATATCTCAAATACCTATCGTGGAAACAAAAATAAGGATTCTTCGCTAGTCGCTCCAACATTTCATCAATGAAGGGCAACGGGAAGTGATCCTTCTTTGTAGCCTTGTTAAATTTCCAGTAATCAATGCACGTCCTCCATCCGGTGATAGTTTGCTGAGGGATAAGTTCATTACTCTCATTCTTAACGACAAGGATCATAAATCCCGAATACCTATGGTCTCGGCCCACTTGAGGGGGCCCAACTAAGAAAGATAGCCCGTTAAAACCATGGGCCCCATTGAAGCCCGTGGATAATTTGACCCCTCTAGGCTACAAGATCTAGAAGATATGGTCTGACCATCCGAGGGTCGTAACCACCTCAAGACTCATACAATCCAAGGGTCGAAACGGCCTCAACTGCCTGACCCATGGGTCCATTACCGCCTCTGGCAGACCAATGGCTGGATTACCCTACAGGGGAATAGATTCCTGAACTATACGATAGGTGTTGTCTGCTGGACGGTAGAGGGAAAGCTTGTTTTGCCCAACCCACATTGGACAAAGGATATGAACATGATGACTTGATGCTCTAGAAGCTGTCAGGTGCAGCAGCTTGAAGATGCTTACGGTCCGCCAAACCTTATAACCCTAGCCCAAGCCCTATATAAGGTTGCGCCGGGAACCTTAGATAGGGATGAGTAAGCAAGATAGACAGAATCAAACCAGACACCAAAAACCATAGATTTCTTGCCCGAACAAGAACCGTAGCACCCTTATAACAGACATTCTCAAACACCCCTGTAAGATCAGTACACTCCAACTCCACTGGACGTAGGGTATTACGCCTCACCGACTGCTCGAACCTGGAAACATCGTTGAGTCTCCAATGGACTAAGCCATATCGACGAGAAGAGCGCATGAATCCTCCTCCACTTCACAAATTCTACTGTGTTGGTGGTACGAAACACCGACAGTTGGCACGCCAGGTAGGGGGTCTCCGTGCACATTTTTTTGCTTTGTCGATGACTTCGATCATCACCATTGTGGGGGAATCTTCGATCTCTCAGCTTCACTTCCGGAGTGGGAGTCTCACAGTCACCGACGCTCAGGAGGTGATCATGGTGCGTTCCCATCTACACTACCAGCTAGGCTTTCCGCTTTAGGAGCCTGGACTTCGTCGCCGATCAAGATCTCGAGCTACAATTTCAGATCCCGTGCGCGAAATGCGTGACTCGACGCCGCTACGGCGCGACACTGGGTCATGATCCGGCGTGCGAGTGCTTCGTGCTGCACGCGCCAAAAGGCGAAAAAGAGATGCCCCTTGGTCATACTCTGACCAGTGATCTTTCTCCATGGCAACGAGCAGCCTGCTTCGTCAAACAAGCTTTACGACATAAGACCGCGCCGGGCAACGTCACTTCCACCCGCCGTGTGGACAAGTAAGGGTCAGCACCACCACCCAAGGGAGCACCCCTGACAACCAGTGACACTTGGGCTCTTGGGTGCTCCGTCTACGGGCAGATTATGGCTACCGACACTCCGATCTTTGAGCGTCGGAGCCACAATGTGGCTACAGTAGCTCTCATCCTCAATGAGGCTGTCATGCCAAAAAACCCTATGCTTCATGAAACGCACGAGCGTCTTCGTGTTATTCTCCACGGAGCACTGCAGTAGCAGGAGCAGTCGCCCCTGCTGGAGCAATCGGAGGTCCGTAGCAGCCCACGGCTACGTGCTGTCAAGCACAGTCTGGCTCCCACTAGCTGCGGTGGCCGGACGAGACCCCCCGCAGGGTGTTCAGTCCATTCATCGGCGCCTTGGACTGGATCGCGACGCACGGCACACCATCCATTGGCTAGGTGTGACAGCCATTATGATTCACGTCGGGAGCAATCCCCCTGACCGTACGACCGCAGGCACAGCTGTGCTTCGTCCCAGAGTCCAAGCCCTGATGGGATCGGACCCCGGGCCTTCGGGTTGGAGATTCACCGAGCACAGTTTCCTCCTCGCTTTCACGCACCGACCAACATAGTCAAGTATGTCGGTGGGTCGAACCCAAGTCACTGGTCTGGCAAACGACCAGTTCACCATTCTGTACCTGCCACTCTTTTTGGCCGACTTGGCCAGAGCGTGGCTTGAGCACCTTCCGACTAGCTGCATCCACAACTAGTCCGACCTTCGACGTGTTTTCATCGGCAACTTTCAAGGAACCTACACCCACCCAGGTAACTCATGAGACCTCAAGAATTGCAAGCAGAAGCTAGGTGAGTCAGTTCGGGACTACATCCAGCATTTCTCTCGAAAGCGCAATGAGCTACCCAACGTGAGCAATGCCGACGTCATCAACTCCTTCGCTTATGGAACGACACCCAAGTCTCTGATCCACAAGCTGGGGTGCAACAGGCCTCATACGGCTTGTGAACTCTCGACATCATTACCATCTTCGCCACCGGAGAAGAAGCCGTGCATGCCAACTTCGATAAAGACAGGGACAAGAGCAAGGAAAGAACCATGATCGACCGTCGCGCCGACCGCCGCGACGACCGTACAGGAGGTGGTTCGAGCAGCAAGAGGCCCAAGAAGAGCAAGCCGCACCGCGACGAGTTTGTGGGCGCTGCCGACCGACCCCCATGACATCAAGCGCTCGTTCACGATGACTACTTCAAGAAACTCTTTGACAAGCCCTGCCCGAACCATGCAACTCCGATCAAGCATCTCTACTGGAACTGTCGCCTGATGAAGCACTTCCTAAGGTGCGACCTTCGACCCACCTAGCAGCCTTGACGGCCCGACCTACCTGCGAAGGACAGTGAGAAGGATGGAGGCCCTCCTTTCCTCGGGCTAGAAGGTTGCCTCATGATCTTTGGCGGGTGGAGGGCTTACGAGATGGCATCTTAAACTCACCCTGAGAGGGATCAACATCATAAATCCGACCATTCCGACTTACCTCAAGTGGCCGGAGTCAGCCATCACCTTCGACCGATCCAACCACCCCAACAACGTGTCGCAGTCGAGACGCCTTCCGCTCGTCCTCAACCCAATCGTCGGCACCACCTGGCTCACCAGTCTTTATGGATGGTGGCAGCGGACTCAACGTCCCCTACATCATCACTTTCGACGCCACGCATCTCTCACGGTCGGACATCCGCCCAAGGAATATCCCATTCCACGGGGTCATCCCTGGGCACCACGTTGTGCCCCTGCGGCAGAACGACTTGCCGGTCACCTTGGGCGACTAGAGCAACATCAGAACAGAGATGCTCTCCTTTGAGATGGTCAACTTCGTAGGTACTTACCACACCATTCTCTGACGACCATGCTACACCATGTTCATGGCCATCCCCAATTATGTCTATTTGAAGCTGAAGATGCCAGGGCCTAACAGCGTCATCATTATAACGTCGCACTTTCAGCATGTGCTTGCCTGCGAGCAGGACAGCTCTGCACTGACCATGGCCCTAGCTGAGTCGGCCGAGTTAACAGAGCTCTGCAAGGTCGAAGGGTCGGATAACACCCTCGACTCCAAGGATCCGAACTCAGCGTCCTTGGAACCAGCCAACGACTCCAAGGAGGTTGGCGTCGACCTTTTCGATCCGACCAAGAGGGTCAGGGTTGGCGCAACACTTTGTGACAAATAAGAAAGCGCACTCGTCAACTTTCTCATTGCGTATCGAGACGTCTGTTATTCGTTACATCATCACAAAGATGACACAAGTATTAGCCAATGGTAAATTCATACTAAGTTAGATACGATTTTGAAAGCGCACGAAATTACCATTGTAGCATTTCACCCAGAGTATTTTGAGGTATCGTATTTATCTCAAAGGAAGGCATGGGCAATATTCAGGGATAGAAAAGTATTCTTAGAACCTATTCAAGGTAATACTACTCTTATTGAAACAAGTAAATCTAAATAGGGGTAAGCATATATGATCATGATAGTGGACACACACACATCGGATCACTACTCTACTCTATTCTAAATACAAATGGGTGCTAAGCATATGGACAAGTCTAGTTCCTATTGTATTTCCTAAACATATTTTAGGACTTAACTCCAGAGGCCCCCAATCACTACCGAGGTGATGCATTCTAACTTGGTTTAATATGCCGAAGTGCACCATCTTTAACATGCCTTACATCAGACCTGAACTTGAAGGATTACAATGGATGGATATGGCTATCACCACCTACCGCCTAGCTCTACAGACCGTGGAGTACACCCACATTCAATGAAGGTGAATAACCTGGACACCATGTCCACATTACCCAACTACACTTTAGTCCTCCTTGGCAGCAAGAGCTAGGACTAAAGCATATTAATAGCACATTGAACCGATGCCATAGCATAGACGCCTAAACATTAACTAATATAATAAGTAGGCTTTATTTAGTATAATCATATCTAGGTCTATGGACAAATACATCAAACAAGAACAACTTGCTCATAAATAAATATAAATATACTAAGGGAGACATAATAAAAAGAAATTATATCTTTATTCATGATCAAAGTCAATATAAAAAGAAAAAGATACATGAGAAGAGGACTCACTAACTTGTCCAAGAAGATGACTTGGGAGCTATGGAGGAACTACTCCAGCCTAATGGCATTCTAGCAATGGAGACCTAATGGAGTATGAGTGAAAAATCTGAAATAGTGGTGTGTGTTGAAGTGGGGAGTGAAAGGTTCTATTTATAGCCTCTCTACGTCCGTTTAGAGACTTGGTTCGCGCGCCAAGGCACCAAGAATATTTACAAAAAGCACGGGAGAGGCGCTACATCGAGGTTGACAGGGAAAAACGGTGTAAGAATCAAGGACACCGAGATGAGGGTTGAATCGGTGGACTTATGGTACTCGATTTTGCTACAAACTTAAATATAAGACTTCATTACAAATGAGAATAATGTATGCAATTCTAGTAGGCGAAGACCCCTAACAATGCTAACGGTAAGATAAAGAGACAAGCAAGCACTAGCATGGTAGCCAACAAGAGAAAACACAAAGCAACTTAAAACCTGTAACATTTCGGAATTTTCGAAATAATCGAAGTGTCGATTGTGTTCCAATTTTCGTTCCCCTCCAAATCTAGAATTTCTTTTTTATTTTTTTGGCACCAAAAATTCAGTTCGCGGGCTTTGTCGGGCTGATATTAATTCCCACAGCCTTTAATTAATTTCCAAACCTCCCCCATTTAACTCCCCTATAAATACCCCCTCTATTTTACCCCATCCCATCAACCCCTCTCTCTTCCCCTTATTTATTTCCTGCTTTCCAAGTTTCAGCAGAGGAGTTTCGTTGGAGCGGCGTTGTGCCGTCACCGCTGCCCCCGACTCCGTCGCGCCGTCCCCGTCCTGCGCGCGCCTCCGTTCCACGTCGCTATCCACACGGAGTAGCGTGTCACCGTCCGTCTTCACGTCGTCACCGAGGCCCCGATCCACGCGTCGCGATCCGCACCGAGCCGCGTGACCCATTCCGTCTGCGTCACCGCTCTCTGCCGTCAATTGTGTTGTCCTCGATTTACAGTGTCGATTTCCCCGTTCAAGCCCCGGTGAGCGGTGTCGCCTCCTCCTTCCGTGCTGTTTTCTCGAAATCAGTTTGAAGCCGACTTGTATGGTGGCCCATGCGTTAGAGCGGAGAGTGGGATGGGTGAAGCCCATCGTGGTCAGTGCTTGAGTGGTAGAACATTTAGAGAATATTCTGTTGTTGAAATTGTTTTGTACGGTTAATCTTCAGGGATTTTTGTGGAACTCTATTTGGTCTCAAAAGATTCTCAAAATTGTTCAGTTAAGTTCGTCTCGTCGATATCGTTGTGTAGAATTTTTCGGAGAACGTTTTGAGCACGTTTAGCCAAATAATTTAAATTTGGATTTAATTATTCGAATTTAAATTGTCGCATACCTAGTCTCACCCCTGTTTGTGTTATGTTTAGCTGGTGACCCCGAGGAGTACTGCGAGGCTGCTCAGTTCGACGACCCAGATCCTGACCACGATACCGAGCTACTAGGCAAGCAGCGTTCCTTGATGACTTTTGTACCCAGTATTTTAAACTGCATGTTTTGTTTGCAACCCTAATTTGCATGCTAACTATTTTAAAATTTGCTAGCAATATTTCTAAGCTGTGCCTATTTATTGTTCCACAAATATGAGCCCTAGGATTGCTTTAGAATAATTATTTTATTTTTATGCTTAGCCATGCTTAGTCGTATTTATTTTTATCTCACACTTATCACTACAAAAATAGAATTTGTGTTAAATGATTTTCAACTGTGATTCAAATGTATAAGTTTTGCAAAATAACTATACATAACTATTTAGCGGAGGCAGGATAGAGTATGAGGAGCTGGGGGACTTTTTGAAAGTCTTTGTGGGCGTACCTGTGGCGGGTACAAAGGAAGATCCGGGCTAAGATCTTACTGTGAGACTTGTTGGTTGTTGACGTTGAGGTTGGAGAGAGTGCCTGCCTCGGCAATTAAGGACTAAGTCCTTCGAGCCTTGTACGCTCAATTGACAACCATGCATACCATGTTACCCTGTATGGGCAGTGGCTTGATTTTGAAGCTTGCTGAGACTGGTTGTTTACCCGTGGGTTGGCAGAGACGTGTTAGTGTGATGTAGAGCTATGACTCTCCACCTGAGATCAAGATACCCTACCTGATCAGTGGTAGGCTCTTCACAGCTACAGGACCCGATTGCGTAGGCATTTGGGATCTCTATTCTAGAGGATGGATAACGCCAGTTGAAGCTTGTGGACGTGTCTTGTGTGTTCGTCGGGACTACGACGGTAGTTCACGATGACACTTCGCGTGGGTCCAGTGCATACACTCTGCAGAGTTACAGTCAATGCGCATTACCACGTCCTTTTTAAAGGACACCCCTTGAGTTGTGCTCCTCGTTGAGTAGTTTTGTTTTCCTTCCTCATCTTCTATTTCAAAATGTTTTGGACTCCAGCCTTTGAGCTGTGACCGGGTGTGGAGGTTACACCGGCATTTAAAATGAACCCCCGTTCAGTATAACAGAGATCCCTGCGGGGCAAAATAATAAAATTTGACAAGTTTTAAAATAAATATTTCTTTCATCTTTAAAATAAAAATAATATTTTAAACTTGCATTTAGCACTTGATCCAGCCTTTACCCTTGAAACCATTTGCATGCATACATTGTTGATAGGTAGTATGCGGCTTGCTGAGTATTCGTACTCACGGCTTTCTAATTTGTTGTTTTCAGAGGATACCCACAGTTTCGACTTCGACTACGTCTTCGACGGGCCGTGAAGTCAGCTCCTACGCTCAAGCTTGCCTGTGTTGAGGAGGTTCGCCGCTGATATCATGATGATGCTTCCGTTGCTGTATTCTATGGATTTCTCGATAGTGATCATTTTGCTATGAGATGTTTTCGGCTTGCGTGCTGATGGACCCCTTTGAAGGATTTTATTCTAATAAATTTGCATTGACTTGCTATTTTCTATTCATGTTTCTTTTTTAGTGCTTCTGTTATGGTTTTTTGATTGATCGCTTGTGATGTTGTGCTTTCCAACCTCCTGGGATTGGCAAGGTCACGTAAGATCGAGACTTATCAAAAGATAAGAAAAACCCAATCGTTACAAAACCCTACTCAATGAATATTAAATGCGAAAAGTCAAGAGAATGCTCAGCAATTTTTTTCAAGGTATCTGAAGGTTGGTGCCTTCCCTTGATCCCTGTTGAACCACTCCCCCGCCATTCCTGGAACAGTGCCCTCTAGGCATGCTTCACTCCTATAGTGAAGTCATTGGTGATGCCAGCTATAGCGAACAATGCCACTCTTAAGAGCAAGCTCCAAGGCTCGGGCGATTCCTCTTGGTGTCCCTTTCTAGCGGAGGGGGGGGGGAGGGGGGAGGGCACCTGAAACCGTGTACAAACATGATGATGTTTTGCACAATCTTCTCGAAAGATCGATCATTGACACCTAGCCAATCTAGGGTTGCCAACCCAAGAGTAACAAGCCAAGATCACTCCTCTCAAAGCTTCACAAGCTCTAGAAGTGTATGAATGCTCCTGCTACTCTCTTACTAGTACAAAAGATCTCCAATCTTGAGTTGTGCTCTCTCCTTAGTGTCTGTTGGCCTCTTAAAAGTTTGCTCCAACAATTCAGACCTCTGGCACACTGAAAAATGTTCCCCTCCACAGTTTATATAGGCCAACAACCTGAAATAACCGTTTGAACGTGATGTCGTAAAGTTGTCTGCTTATCCAATCACCGAACTATTTGGTGACTCTTCACACCGGACTGTTCGGAGACTCCATATCTCTGCAGACCAGGGAAACACCCTCTCTAGAATCTATTCTATGTGACACCGGACTGATCGATGCATACGTTCATGGACTATCTTGTGACTCTCTCTTTTGGATTCTCAGAAATACATTCTTTAGACTTCATCTTCAGGGACACCAGACTATCTGGTCACTGACCCACAGGACTGTCTAGTGACTTCTCCACTTAGGCTTCAGAAAACACCTCTCTAGACTTTGATCTCCTGGATCATCGGACTATTCAGCGATCACATCGAACTGTCTCATGACTGCTTCTGAAGCTGAAACTGAGAACTTTACTTCGGCTTCGACCACTTTGCTTCCTCTGCCATCTTAAGTGCTCTCTAAGGCAACTAAAAGTATTTATACCTCTTAACACTTGTATGACCGACAGAAATGACTTGACCCCCCTTAATAGTATCAGCGATCCTATGGACTCTATAACTAGTTCTTAGCCTCGGTTTATCTTCACCTGATACTCCTCTTATTGGGATCATCCTTGTCATTCATCAAGGTACCCCACCATGTTGATGTAGAATTTGCAAGGTAAAACCTACAGTCACATGAGTTACCTATGGTGTTCATTCAATCACCAAAATCCATTCATATCTTTTAGGGAACTTCAAAGGTCATGAATCAAACAATCTCTTCCTTTTTAGTGATTGATGACAACCATAGTACACATACAACGAGATAATATCCAAAGATAGAGAAAGAAGCAAATCTCAAAAATATCATGAAAGAAGATAAATGAGAAGAAACGCATGATGTTCGAAAAGAGTATACTTACCCCTTACCTTGATGACTCCCCCTTTTCAAGTGCATGAGTTCTCCCCCTTTGTCTTCCAATTTTGAGAATTCATCTCGTACTTCTCCCTCATAAAACCACATACCTGTCCCCCTTTGTCATCTAATCGCACATAAGATGGCATCGAAGCATAGAAAGTGGAAGAAGCTTGGTAGACAAAGGTTAGTGCAATATAAAAAGATAATAAGGAAGTACAAAGCACAAGAGAACCTGCAACACAAACACATCACAGAGGGATTCATACACAAAAAATAACATGGGTTAGCTAAAACCAAGTATATCTCAATGAGAGCTCATCAAAATAACACAAAGAGCTAATAAAATCCATCAAATAAAGATTCAGAGCTCTAACTACCCATCCACGGCCTTCCCTAGACAGCTAGCCTCTCAAAATGATACAACCACAAGTCGCACTCCCAACACCCTAGACCTAAAAGAATCTAGTTTTGAGCTGACGTGGCTGGAGAGTCGGGTGCAGTGACAGCTGGTGGCTACACCTCTGGTGCTGACTCGGCTGCTGCTGCTGACTTGTCACCTTCTGGCTGCTCAACATCATCGAAAACACTCAGACTAGAGCACGAGATCGCGGAAGGCTCCTTGCCACCTGCTGAAGCTGGCTGATCTGTAGTTGCTGTGGCAGGGGCCTGAGCTGCCTCCTCAGAAGTGTAATTGGCTACAATCAAAACTGTTGCCACCTCTGTACTAATCGGCTGCTCAGCTGTGGTGGTGGTAGCTAGCTCTGCCTGTGAGATCTCTGGTGGTGGCTCTGTCAGAACTGACTCAGCTGTAGTAGCCTCGAAAGAAAGAACTCTCGGTGCCAACGGAGAACTACTAACAGCTGTCCTTGTATCTAGTGCTGGTATAGTGACTCTGGGCTTGACTGAAGTAAGAAGAGCTGACATGGCGAATGGGGAAACGGAGGAGAACTAAGAAGCTATAGCATGAACACTCACCCCAGCGGCATTCACTGAGGTGCTGGCTGCTCCATAAGGTATAAATGGTGAAATCGGAGGTGAGAGCAAGGTGCTAAAACTGGGCTGCTGCAGTTGTAGCTGAGCTGTGAATGCTAACACCGAAGAATACTGAGACCGAGGTGCTGTAGGCTGTAGCTGCGAAGGTAAGGGACCCGGTAGCGTGATCATCGGGAACGTAGGAAGAGTTGGCATACCGATCCCCTGGAGGTAAGAGGCGATCGCTCCAAACCCGGCAGACATATAAGATATGGCCACTGCCATCTCCAGCTGAGTACGATATGACCTCTCGTGAAACTCTCTGTCCAAACACCTCCTCTCTTTGGCTAACTGTCTCTCCATCTTGAGCCTCTCTTCAATCTAGAGGCGCTCGAGTCGAATCTTCTCCTTGAACTCGGCCCTCTCATGCCTGATCCTCTCCTCAGATTTCTACCTAAACCTCCTCTACTCGGCCTGCTCTGCTTAAATAGCATCAAGTCTGACAGCCAGTGCAAGGTCAATGGAAGCTCGAGAGGTACGTGAGATGGCTTGACTTGGAGCCTTAGTGCTCTTAATCCCTAGCGGTACTCTCTCTAGAGCCTCAGCCTCATACTCAAACTCCTCGGGGGCTGTGATCTCCTCTCCTCTAGGGGTGCTCTGTGAAGCTGAAACTCAAAGAATCTTAGAGTCAGATGACTTAGCTAGACTGAAGGCGGTGGTGACATCTGGCAACGCATCGTAGTCCTCAATCATCACACCAGACCTCCTCAGAAGCAGGCATATGTAGGGAGTGAAAGGTAGCTGACGTACTCCTATCCCCTCATATATAACACAATCCATTTGGGCATGCAGCAAGTCTGTCAGATCAAATTACTCATGCCTCAACAAAAAGTAAAGCAGCCACCGATGAAGTATAATCACATACTCTCTATAGCCAGCCCTCGGGGCAATAGTCCTGCCCAGCAACCCCCTCTATACTCTCACCTCATGCGTAAGCCTCAGGGGGTGCCTCGAGTAATGCTCTCCCATGTAGTGGTCGGTAAGCAACACTCATCCTCCCATCGCTCGGCTCCATCCCTCCAAAAGGTCCGTAGGGTGGTAAAAATTCTGGGTGAGCCAGAGCATGGATCCGTGTCTGATGATAAGAACTCCAAAGCTGCAATGACATCAGATCTCTCAAACCGAAGTGGCTCCCCTCGATACATAAACCACAAGTGTGACCTATCGGGGGAGATCCACAGGGAGGCATAGAACTAAAGAACGACCTCCTCACTAAACCTCAGGGGCTGGGTGACAAGCTCTAACAAGCTAAATAGAAAACTGATGTGCTCCTCCAAGTCAAACCCAGCTCCCCTGCTCAGTGCCTCAAAAGAACAATGCTTATGAGCAGCAAACACTGAGCTCTTGCCTTTGGTAGTAAGATGGCGACAGAGACCTCATATATCCTCCACCATAAAACTGTCCAGAACTGGCCAGCATCTCCATGACGCTCTGCAGGAACCCAAAAGTGAAATCTATTCTCCTCTTGGCCTTCATGGTTGGGCCCTCGATCTTCAGCAGATCAGCCTCCTCCTCAACAACACGTGCCATAGCCCGGTG
This sequence comes from Zoysia matrella, assembly GCA_001602295.1. Taxonomy (NCBI): domain Eukaryota; kingdom Viridiplantae; phylum Streptophyta; class Magnoliopsida; order Poales; family Poaceae; genus Zoysia; species Zoysia matrella. The sequence continues at coordinate 7,645 of BCLG01005976.1, read as the reverse complement.
TTAGCTTCATGACCTTTTGAAGTCCCCTAAAAAGTATAAATAGATTTTGGTGATTGAGTGAACACCATATGTACTGTGTGTGATTGTAGGTACCACCTCACAATTTCTACATCTACGTGGTGGGCTTTCTCGATGGATCACAAGGACGATCCCAAGATGAGGAGTATTGGGCGTCAGAGGACCAAGGCTACAGACTAGCTAGAGAGTCTACAGGATCGCCGATGCTATTATGGAGGGTCAATCATTTCTCTCGGGGCAAACAAGTGTTAGGAGTTATGAATGCTCTTAGTTACCTCAGAAAGCACTTAAGATGGCAGAGGAAGCGAAGCGGATGAAGCCGAAATGAAGTTTAAGATGAAGATCCAATTTTTAGCTTCAGAATCAGTCACCAGACAGTCTGGTGAGGTCACTGAGCAGTCCGGTGAGCCCAGAGGTCGAAGTCCAGAAGAGGTGTCTTTTTGGAGCCGAAGTGAAGAAGTCACTAGACAATATGGTGGTTCAGAGACCTAACAGTTCGGTGGTTCAGAGATCGGATAGTCTGATGTCCCTGAAGATGAAGTTTAGAGAAGGTATCTCCAGGAATCCAAAAGTGTAAGTCACCGAGATAGTCCAGTGAAGGTATGCATCAGACAGTCTGATGTCATATATAATAGATTCTAGAGAAGTGTTTCCATGGTCCGCCGAAGGATGGAGTTAACAGACAGTCCAGTGGTACACTAAACAGTCCGATGACTTGATAAAGCAAATAACTTTATGACATCACGTTCCAATAGTTATTTTTGGGCTTGAAGCCTATTTAAACCGTGGAGGAGATGTTTTCTAGGGTGCCAGAGGTCTGAATTACTGGAGCAAACTTGTGAGAGGCCAAGGGACACAAAGGAGAGATCACAACTCAAAGATTGGAGATCTTTTGTGTTAGTAGGAGAGTAGCCAAAGCATTCATACACTTCTAAAACTTGTGAGGCTTTGAGAGGAGTGATCTTGGCTTGTTACTCTTGGTTTTGTAGCCTAGACTAGCTAGGAGTCGGTGTTCGAGCTTTCGAGGAGATTGTAAAACACAACGCCAAGTTTGTGTGCAGTTATGAGTCTCCCACTCGAAAGGGACACCAAGAGAAGACACCTGAGCCTTGGAGGTTTGCTCTTGTGAGTGGGTATTGTTCGCTATAGCCGGGGACGCCGGTGACTTTACTTCGGGAGTGAAGTGTACCCTAGAGAGCACGGTTCCGAGAACAGCAGGAGGGACTGGTACTCTGATAAGAGTGGTCCAACGAGGATTAGGGGAAGGCGCTAACCTTCTGAGGCATCAGAAAAAATTGCTGAGCATTCTCTTAGCTCTCTCTTTACATTCTGTATTTCATACTTTTTGAGTGGTGTTACAGGTTGCTTTGTGATTCCTCTTAGTGGCTACGTGCTAGTGTTTGCTTGTTGGCTTTTCATTGTCACTAGCATTGTTAGGGGTCGTGGCCAAGTATTGCATAGGTTGTTCTCGTTGCGATCAAGTCTCATACTTTGAGTTTGTAGTGAAAACAAGTTCTATAAGTCCACCGATTCAATCTCTTTCTCAGTGTTCTTGATTCTTAGAAGTGGTATCAGAGTCAAGTACTCATTTTCAAGCTCCATCGGCTTGAGTAAGGATGTCGAAACGGGATAGCACCCGTATTTGATGGGAATGATTATTCATATTGAAAGGCTCATATGCAAGCCTACCTAGAGTCAATCGATGGGAAAGCGTGGCTCTAACTCAAAATGCTACAAATGCGAATGAGAGAGTAGATCTTATCTTTATCGAATTCAATGCAAAGGTCAAGAATACCATCTTTGGTTGAATTTCAAAGAATGTTTTCTCTAGGATCAATGCATCATCTACCGCATATGAAATATGATTTCAATTGCAAAACATTCATGAGGGCTCCGTTGAGACTAAGGAAGAGCATTTTTATGTTCTCAAGAACAAATATAACTCTATCACTATGTTGCCACATGAAAAGGCTAATGATGTTTATTCTCGTTTGCATGTAGTGGTAGAGATCAATGCCTTAGGACTCAAGGGCAAAAATTGAAGATATTGAGGTTATGAGGAAGCTATTGAGGATGTTGCCACAAAGCTACGACTCCATTGTCACGTGTCTCTTTCAAGCCAACTTGGCAAACTCCTCCATTGATGTGATGCTCAAAAAGCTTATAGCCTATGAGGGTTACATGTTGGGCACCTCCACTAATTCTATGTCTAAGAATCTTGCTCTACAAGTTGAAGAATCACCCAATGTCAAGAGCAAGAAGAAGATGAAGAAGGTGGAGGAGAATGAGGATGATGAGAGCGACAATGAAGACCTTGTGCTCCTAGTGAAGAAGCTATTTCGCAAAGGAAGACCTTCATCCTCAAAACGCAACTTCTAATGCTTCAATTGTGGCAAAAAAGACCATTTCACCAAGGAGTGTCCCAAGCCCAAGAAGGAGAGCAAGGTGCAAGCTTCAAGCGAGAGTGATGATGAAGAACAAACTCCCAAGAGGAAATTTAAGAAGAAGTTATTTGTCAAGGAGAGGAGCAAGAGCAAAGATAAGAGAAAGTCTCTGCACAAGGCTTATATTGTTGGTGAATAGCTCACCGATGATGATGATTCGGACTTCTCTTCCTCAAGCGAAGATGAAGAACTCGCGGGTATTGCAATGACAAGCTCCACCAACCTAATCCTCTACCCAGTTCCCAAGGCTCCCTCCAAGAACGCCTACCTAGCGTGCGCTCCTTCCTATTATGCCTAGGTACCCTTTCCCTAGCGCTAGTTTCACCCTTTTAGTCGATATGACGAGCTTTAGACCTATCGCTATCCCTTATCCTGAGGGAGCTGCCCCGAAGCCATGGCCTAGGTGCTTGGTGCCCGAGGTGCCAATTAATAGCTCGGTTTCGGCAAAGAAGATAATATAAAGTATAAGGGCACTCCCCTATCCCTTTTCCAAAAAAGAGGCGCCGTCCCACCTCGCTGCGTGCACTGCCGCCTGCGCCTCCCCCTCCTAGCACTGCCCTAGCCATGCCTGTGCCACAGCGCCACCGTCCTCCAGTGCCCTAGCGTCGCGCCCCGGCCGCTGCACTGCCGTTTGCTCGCTTCGCCTCGAGTCCACCCTGCCTCATGCGTCACTGCCCAACAGTGTCGCCACCTACCATCATCCACACGTTTTCTTGAGCTCGCTCTTGTGGTTATCGCTTGCCCTAGCATTTGAATTCTCGGTGATCAGATGTGGTTTCGATGAGTTTTCAGCGGATTCCGGCTTTCCTTTTCTGGGGTTTTGATTCTATCATTCCTTTTTCATCGGAAATACCCTGCTTTGCTCTAGAGTTGATTAATTATGAAAATTTGTATAATTGAGATAAAAGTTTAATATTTTATTTGCCAATTAACGTGACTAGTTGAGTTTCTCCATACTTAGTTTTAGATTGAGGTCACCATTCATATTTTGGTATGGCAGTGAGTCTCCCTATCACTAGTATCACAATTTGATTGCATTGCTATTATTTGAATTGTGGCATTAGTCTGTCAATATCACCGTTGGTCTTTTTGCTTTATTTAATCTGTGATATGTCCTTGTTCCGTCACTAGGATTTCACTTTGTGTCACTTACCTACGATGATTACACCCTATACTTATTCCTATATGGTGCAGTGACAGCTTGTGCAGTGGATCAGGATAGAGGATAGGGTCAGTGTTTCTGAGACAGTTTGTAAGCTCTGAGTTTAGTGGACGGGTTAAGAGCGAAGCTCTTAATCCTATCTTAGCATTATCAGCTTGTCAGTTGATCTTGCAGTTGATATTTCAGTGATAGTTTGACAGCATGGGCCGACAGAGATCGTCAGCAGAGGAGAAGGGAAGGGCAAGGCTGTAGAGCGTGAGAGGAGGAAGAGGCAACAGACAAGAGATCTAGACTGGGATCAAGCATTGGCTGTAGCGGATGTGGATGTACCTTTGTAGAGGAGTGGTGCTTTGAGGATCCCTGGTGCAGAGGGACAGGGGAGCTGAGGAGGCCGACCCGACAAAGAGTGGCTACCACACCCTTGGTAGCTGAGGTGCAGCCGTGAAGAGCTGCTAGTCATTCGTGGTAGTTGAGAACCGCGGAGAGGGTGGAGGTAGCCTAGCAGGTTTCACCGTCAAGGCCACAGAGGTGTCATCATTCTAGAGCTGGGGTATGCGCAGTTTACACTGCTAGAGCTGAGAGAGCTCGCTGGGCCATGGCATGCATTGCTGTGAAGGAGGTTGATCTGCTTTGGATTAAGAGCTCAGCCATGAAGGCGAAGATGAGAGTGGATTTCACAGTTTGGGTCCCCGCAGAGTGTCATGGAGATGTTGGCCAGTTTTGAACAGTACTACAGCGGTGGATTTATGAGGCTCTCCATCGACATCTTGCCACTAAGGGCATGAGCTCAACGTTTGCTGCTCATAGGCATTGTTCTTTTGGGGCACTGAGCAGGGGAGCAAGGCATATCAGCTTTTTGTCTGTACTTACTGAGTTGGTCACCCAGCCCATGAGGTACAGTGAGGAGGTAGTATTACAGTTCTATGCCTCCCTGTGGATCTGCGCAACAGGTCACACTTCTTGTTCATGTATCACGGGGAGCCACACCAGTTTGAGAGATCCGATGTCATATCTGCTTTGGAGTTTCTATCTTCGGAGATACGGATTCACACTTTGGCTCATCCAGATTTCTTGCCACCTTACAGACCTTTTGGAGGGATGGAGCTGAGCGATGAGAGGAGTATTGCATATGCACTATCGCATGGGGAGCATTACTCGAGGCACCCCTTGAGGTTGACCCATAAGGCATGAGTTTGGAGTGGGTTGCTGAGCAGGACGATTGCCCCGAGGGCTGGCTATAGAGAGCGTGTGATTACTGTACATCAGTGGCTGCTCTGTTTTCTGCTGAGGCACGAGGTGTTTGATCTGACAGACTTACTGCTAGCTCAGATGAAGGATGTTATCTATGAGGGGATTGGAGCTCCATAGCTACCATTTGCTCCCTACATATGCCTACTTCTGAGGAGAGCTAATGTGATGACCAAGGAAGAGTATGCTGGATTGCCCAATATAACTATAGCCTTCTGTCCAGTTGAGCCGTCTAACTCCAGGGTACTACCAGTGTCTGCTTCTCAGAGGACCCTAGGAGAGGAGACCATAGCCCCTGAGGAGTTTGAGTATGAGGCTAAGGCTCCGAAGGGAGTACAGCCGAGGGCTGAGAGCACTGAGGCTCCAGGGTAGGCCGAGACACCTACCTCTCGAGCTACCATTGACCCTGCACTAGCTACCAGATGTAATGCTATTTAGATAGAGCAGCCCGATCAGAGGAGGTTTAGGCAGGAGTCTAAGGAGAGGATCAGGCGTGAGAGGGCCGGGTTCAAGGAGAGGATCCGACTTGAGCACCTCCAGATTGAGGAGTGGCTGAGGATGGAGAGGAAGCTAGCCGAGGAGAGGAGACGGCAGGACAGAGAGTTTCAGGAGAGGTCGCAGAGCATTCAGCTAGAGATGGCAGCGGCAATATCATACATGTCTACGGTTTCAGAGCGATTGCTTCTTAACTCGAGGGGATCAGTATGTTACCTCTTCATGCGTTCCCAACGACTACACTACCGGGTCTCCTGCTCTCACAGCTGCAACCTATAGCACCCCAGCCTCAGTATTTATCTGTGCCAGCATTAACAGCTCAGCTTCGGCCACAGCAGCAGCCCAGTTTCAGCACTTTGCTTATATCTCTGTTATCACTGTTTGTACCTTTTGGAGCAGCCAACACTTCAGCGACTACCGAAGGAGTTTGTGTGCTAGTGCAGCTTTTCAGTTCTCTTCGATTTCCTCATTCTCCATGTTGGCACTATTTGCTTTAGTTGTGCCTAGAGTTACAGTTTTGGCTTTGAAGACAGGGACAGTTGTGGGTAGCTCTCCGCTTGCAATGAGAGCCTTGTCTTTTGAGGTTACCACAGCTGAGTCCACACCAACAGAGCCACCGCCAGAGGTTTCACAGCTAGAGCCAGCTACCACCACAGCCGAGCAGTACTGATGTGGCAGCTGATCTCATAGCAGTTCTGAGGAGGCAGTTCAGGCCCTTGCCATAGCCCGTTCTGATCAGCTAGCTTCAGCTGATGGCAAAGACGTCCCCAATGCCATATTCTGGATGGAGTGCCTTTGATGATTCTGAGCAGCCAGGAGGTGACAAGTTAGCAGCAGTCGTCACTGCACCTGACTCAGTTGTAGTAGCCTCGAAAGAAAGAACTCTCGGTGCCAACGGAGAACTACTAACAGCTGTCCCTGTATCTAATGCCGGTATAGTGACTCTGGGCTTGACTGAAGTAAGAAGAGCTGACATGGCGAATGGGGAAACGGAGGAGAACTAAGAAGCTATAGCATGAACACTCTCCAGCCATGCCAGCTCAGGACTAGATTCTTCGTATCTAGGGTGTCGGGAGTGCGACTTGTGGTTGTACCATTTTGAGAGGCTAGCTGTTTAGGGGGAGGTCGTGGATGTGTAATTAGGGCCTGGATCTTTTTTTGGCGGATTTCATTGGCTCTTCGTGTTATCTTTGATGAGCTTGTGTTTATTTGCTCGCTTTAGCTCATTGAGATACACTTCGTTTCAGGAGTAACCCCCTGGTATTTATTGTGTATGTTTCTCTCTGTGATGTGATTGTCTTGCAGGTTCTCTCATGCATCGCGCTTCCTTATTATTTTTATATGTGCAGTAACCTCTGTCTATCCAGCATCCTCTTCTCTATTTGCTTCTTTGATGTCATCTTTTTGTGTGATTTGATGACAAAGGGGGAGAGAATGAGAGAATGCTAGAGTGTTGTGCTGCCTTAGGGGAGAGAGTACTCCCTTCAAGAAGGGAAGAGAGAGCTTTCAATGGATGACAAAGTGGGAGAACCCATGCATACTAAAAGGGGGAATCATCAAGGTAAGGGGTAAGTATTCATGCATCATGCATTTTTATTTCAATTCCTTTCATGATGTTCTCAAGATGTGCTTCATTTTTTATCTTTGGATATCATCTCATTGTATGGGTACTATGATTGTCATCAATCACCAAAAAGGGGGAGATTGTTTGCTTCATGACCTTTGAAATCCTCTAAAAGGTATGAATGGATTTTGGTGATTGAGCGAACACCATAAGTAATGTGTGTGATTGTAGGTACCAACCCGTAATTTCTACATTTACTGGGTGGGCATGGGAGGACCAAGGCTAAAGACTAGCTAGAGAGTCCATAGGATCTTGATACTATTAAGGGGGGTCAAGTCATTTCTCTCGGGTTATACAAGTGTTAGGAGGTATAAATACTCTTAGTTGCCACAAAAAGCACTGAAGATGGCAGGGGAAGCGAAGCGAATGAAGCCGAAGTCAAGTTGAAGATAAAATCCAAGTTTCAGCTTCAGGATCAGTCACCATACAGTCCGGTATGCCAAGAGGTAAAAGTAAAGAAGATGTGTCTTTCTGGATCCGAAGAGAAGAAGTCACCGGACAGTCCAGTGGTTCAGAGATCGAACATTTCGGTGGTTCATAGTCCGGATAGTCCAGCGTCCCTGAAGACGAAGCCCAAAGAAGGTGTCTCTAGGAATCCAAAAGGGTTTAGGGTTTAGGGTTTAGGGTTTAGGGTTTAGGGTTTAGGGTTTAGGG
>BCLG01005975.1:0-21368 GCA_001602295.1 Zoysia matrella | reverse complement strand
CCCCCCTTCTACATGATGTTGGTTAGTGGAAAAAGAAATATAGTTAAAATTGGGGGAGCGTTGTACAACATTGTGAAGTCTTATCATGCTAAAAAAATATCAAACAGAAACTATTCATGCCAATGTAGGGATATCTAATTAGATATGGTCAAAGACAATACTCGCTCAAGTACAGTGAGGCAATGTTTCACATATATTTAACATATCCAACTTTTTTCTAATCAATAAATCTTTCCTACTATATCCCTGACTGTAATATCAATTACAATCAGGCAAGAATTAATCGAATTCTTTTCTAGGATATCCTTGACAGTGTAAATAAAAGTTGCAAAAACCATCTTCATGAACTAGTAGACATCAATTCAAAGATAACTACTGTAGTTCTTATATTCAAGTCAACTTCTGGTTATACATCTACAGATGTGTTGTGACATTGGCTAAAAACAATTTGCTGATACAAAGCATTCTATTCTGACATGACCGTTCATGAACACTCATCAATACAGGAGGATCTTGCAGAACATTATACTGTGATTCGTAGGCACAACAGTACAACACAACTGTGACAAAATGGACGATGTGTAATTACCTCTGTCCTTAGCTTGAACGGATGCTGACTTGTGACCTTGAGTTTTTTGTTCCAGCTGCTTCTTAGTGACTCAGATGACTGATGATCAGAGAGCAAGCATACATTCACATAAGAGAACACGCTCCAAGATTCTCAATTCAAATAAAGAAGAAAAAAGTAGCTTCGTTAGGCTTACATTTCTCCTGCTCCTGCGGCCTCCACCAGCTGAGGTTCTGCTGTCCCAGCTCAACCTACGAGTTAAAAGCTGTGGTCAGAACATTGCATTACCAAAGACATCAAAACAATTGTATTGCTTTTTTGACAACATCAAGCAACCTGTCGCTGTTTCCATCGAGTGAAGAGCAAAGTCTATTGGGCCCTGCATTCAGAAAATCAGTCGACGAAAAGACTGGCGCTTGAGGGAGCCCCAGATCACCCTTGCACTCCTCCTTCCATGGCTGCAACCCCGGTAACGCCCATGAGTCCTCACCCGCCCTCTCGGCATCGGAAGTGGCGCCGGAGATGGTGAGCAGACCCTCGAAAGCCTGCACCAGATGCTTGACCCGACCGGAGCCGGGATCCGGGACGCTGCTCATCGCCTTCGCCATCGCTTTCGTCCTCAACGCCTTCACCTTGCTGCTCCCCTCCAACTCCGCCTCACTCTCCTCCTGCACGGCCTCGAGGGCGCCGCCCTTCATAGCCACATCAGCGCCCTTCACCTCCTCACTCCCCTCCTCCACCTCCGGATCCAATTGCTCCTCGGCGGCCGTGGACGCGGCTTGCTCCTTGCGGAAGAACTCCTCCTGGGACGCGCGCAGCGCTTCGCGGGCGGCCCCGCGGGCCTTTTCGAAGTCGAACTCGCCCCCGCTCCCGCCACCCACGCTCCCGACGTTGCGCCTCCGCCGCGCGCCCTTCTTCGCCACGAGGAACCGCCGCTCCCTCGCCCTCGCCGGAGGCGGCGGCGGCGCGGGCGTCGAGGGCTTCTTCTTAGCGGAGGCGGACTTGGCGCCCAGTAACTCTGGGGACTTGGCGGACTTGGACGGCGTCGACGGCGGGGGAGGGGAGCCCGGCATGTTGGGGTGCGAGTTCTCGGTTTCGGACGCGTGGGAGAACCGCGCGCGCGAAGCGCACGGCGACTTCGACGGCGTCTCGCCCGCCATGCACGCCGCCGTGAACGAGAAGGGCTTGATCGGAGTCTTCGTTGAAGCCGCGGGCTTGGTCGGAGTCCTCGGCGCCGCTGCGGAGCCGGCCAAAGGCTTGGTCGGAGTCCTGGCCGCCGCCGTCGCCATAGCTTGGGTTTCGAGCTCGCGAACGGGATTCGGCTCTAGGGTTTGAGATCCACGGATGCGGTCGATTTGCTTCGGAGTTGATTCTTTTTCTCTCTTTTTTTTTAGACACTTCGGAGGTGATTCAGTGGGGTGGGGGGAGGAGGCGAATGGGGAAAAGGGGAGAAACGTTGCGCCGTTGCTGGCGTAACGGCTAGTTTCTTCCGAGGCGCTCGAGGTTGCTGGCTGACTGGCTCCGCGCATTTCTTTCTGACATGTGGCCCCACATCGATGGAACCTTCTGTCAACGGTGTGTTCGCGCGTCCGATGCGGTGTGGCTGTCAAGACGTCAAGTGGAGGCTGGCGTGGAGAAGCAATGATCGCCATATGATCCCCCAGATCAGGATGATTAATATTCTCACGACTGGAAGCATATGACTTGCTCCTATGGATTGATTGACAGTATTACAACCACCCGAGCTCTTTCCCTCTGCACAGACTCGCAGAAGCTTACTCTTTTAAAATACTCCGGTTTATTTCGATTTTAAAAAATACGGTTTATTTCCATTTCATCAATCAATTTTGACCTATCTGTTGTACAACAATAGTCTGGAAAAAATATCGGGGGTAAAAGCATAACAGGTCTATTTGCTCTACAACCAAGTACAGTAAGCAACAACATATAGGCCTAGGTGCAGCAACACTCTACGAGCTCCAAGCAAGTCTGCTACAAGCATCGCCCTCGAGGCTCCACGGTCTGAGACCCTAATTTTTGGGTCTCACTTGCCCAGCAATCGCCGTCCCCGTTGATTCGCCCCTTTCACGCGGAAATTCAGCTCATCAACATCGTCGCTGAAAGTATCCAGAGCTTTGTTTTGCCTGCAAACAAGACAGTGATTTCCATCAAACTCTATGACCTTCAAAGAGCACAAGCCCAATGAGGCAGAGTTACTGTTTCAGTTCAAAACTTTACAAAGAGTTATTACCTTTCAATTTCTGTGCCCATATCTAGTGCCATGCCCTTCAGCTGTCCCAACATGTTACTTAAGTCTGAAAGTGCATCATCCTGCTTTGCTTTCTCAACCTACAAAAAGAAACAAAAAAAGCAATGTCAATATTCAGAAGATATTACTCAACTATACAGTTACAGACTTTAAAGTTAGATAAAAAATATATACCTGAATTTTTTCTATAGCAGTTGCAGGTGAATGTTGTGCAGGACTAGAGCATTCTGAACGAGTTGGGGGAACTCCTAGCCTCCGCCTCTGTTCCATGTGGTCCGCTGTCCTCGCAGAAGAGTTATCTGCCCGAGCTCAAAGGGATCAATTAAGTGAATTAGAGTCCTAACAAATTATTCAGAAATCTACATTAGAGTACCATACTTTCAGAAACTGGTCCCCTTATTTGCTGATTTCTCTTTGGCCTCCATGTCTTGGAAAATAGACCCCCCAGGCTTCCCAAAAGTTTCTCACTCTAAAGACAACAGAAATTTAAACCAAGTTCAAATATTTAGCAAAATAACTTATCGCTACGTATTTAACTTCACCTAAATGTCATGAATCAGAAAGGCATACAGATTACCCTTAGAAAAAAATAATTATATCACAGATGAATGCCTAGTAGTACTAAATCCTAAGATTAGGTAGTGTAGAAGCAGATAAAGATACAGTTGTGTGTAAATTACGCAAAAGTAATTGTTGTAATAAACTATATAATTGGAAATAAAGATAATTTGTATATAAACCAGTGGTATATTTTGCAAAAGTAACTATTGTCAAAAAGTTATAATTTAACTAAGATGCATAATATCAGCAGGCGGAAGAACTTACCACACTAAGGTCCCTCTCGATGTCAGCTGCTATTTGATGAGAGTACATGATCTGCTCACCTTGACGGTGTAAAGTCATCAGAGTTTGTGTAGCATCTTCCCTGATCGCTTCAGCAGCCCTCACACAATCATTTACTTTGCTTGAGGTTTCTTCCGCTTTGGTTACAGCATAGTGTTCTAACTCCTGCACAGATTGTTCAGTGCGTTGCACTGGGACAGACTGTGCCCTTGATGGTCTTGAGTGCAATTCAGAATCAGAGTCGGAATCAAATGGGTTTGTCCTATGGATAGGAGTGCCTAATGAGTTTTGCTTCCTGTACATTGATGTCGACATCTTGATTTATTCAGTTAACACTCTGGAGTGAAGAAAAAAATCCGCTACAGAGGGAAAGAATGAATATGTCAGGAGCTATTACCACAATCAGGTGATGATGTGCAATCTTCCTGAAATAATGTGATTCCTTGCCACATGTTATGAAAAGTATGGTGAATGGAAAACACTGAACGGTACCCTCTACATGAGCCTATTCAAAAATACATACTGACATAACCACACAAGGTGTAACCATACAAGACTCAGGTTTCTTGAGTTTTTGGACTGCCGAAGCTTCCAGTTAAGATTTCTCAAAGCGGAAAAGCAACAAACTACCACCAAGGCATACAAGGTAACAACAAACCACATATTCTGAACCATGAATCCATGGTCAAGACTTGACAACAGCAACACTGACACCTTCCGGAACTGAAAAGGCTACCAACGCATGACTGAAAGCAGATGCATTGGACCAGGTCAGATTAACTACCGGTCTGCAACTAGGCTGATGTGTGGAAATGGCACGACAATGTCAAATACCTATAACATAAGCGTGCGCCATCTACTGACATAACATAGTAACATCGAAAGAAGCGAGCAGCAGAAACTCAAAAAAGAAACAGGAACTGTCGTTCTTAGCTTATTTCATTGCATGCCCGGTTAGGCAATCGAGTGTTCCAAGTACAAATCCCACGGGATCTAAATCCGACCTACCAAGATTCCGATCTAACAAAGCTAGTGGCCCCGAAGCCGGCCGTACAAGAGCATGCGAATCAGATTGGGGTGCAAAAGTGGAACGGATCGAACGAGGGACTGGTGATACCTTCCGAGCTCGATGCCGGCTCTACCCAGTTACATTGCGCGCCGGCAGGGAATAGGTGGAGGGAGGATGAGAGTACTCACTGGGTAATGACCGCTCAAGGAGGAAGGTCCGCTGCTCGCCCCGCCCCCGCCGGAAGTTTGCCGGAAGAGATCGCGCTAGAGCGCCCCCCTCCCCGTCAGTCTTGGCCGGAGTACGAGGCCCCCGAAAGGCGCGGGGATGCGGTGTGGGGCGGCGCGATGACCGTTGCTGGGTTCGGCGTGGGGTGGGAGGCAGCCTGGCGTGTCCTAACTCGAACTTGCGTTTTATACGAGCCCCTCTGTTTTGGCATCGGATTCCCCAGGCCTGTTTGATATAGGAGTACATTATGTACTGCGCTCTCTGTCTCAATTTTTTGTTGTTGTTTTGGTGTCTCTAAAAATTAAAAAATAATAGTAAAAAAATTTAAATATGTTAAAAATAAAGAGAAAAGAGATAGAGGACATAGTTGTATTGAAGATAGAGAAAAATATATCAGAAAGCGAGGACGAGTAAAAAGAGAAAATTTGTGAATTTTAATATGACAAATAATTGAAAACAGAAGAATTATCTCTGTTTTAAAATATAAGTATTTCTAAGTTAGAATAAGGTCAACTTTTTTTATTTTTTACTAATAATATTTAAAAGTTTACATAGATTCTAATGTAAAAATATAATTTTTATAAATACTTATTTTATGATGAATTTTAAAAATATAATTTTTATATAATAAAATATTATTAGTTATAAATTAGTCCCTCCGTCCTGAATAAGTGATGTTTTGACTTTTTAAAATCGTCTTCTGACTATTTGTTTTATTAAAAAAAGTTACAAAAATACAAAAAATAAACAGATCAAGCTTAAAGTATTTCAAATAATGAATCATTTCATAATAAATTAATTAATTATTTTATAAATTTTTTTAATAAAACGAACGATGAAAGAGAGATATTTGAATATTAAAAACATTTATTTTATGATGGAGATAGTAGTCAAATGATAAAAATTTGACTTTAATTAAACTTAAAAATACTTATATTTTAAAACAGAGGAAAGAGTACTCCTACCAGTACTAACTTCTTTTACTAACTTCTTTTGCTTTTGATTACTCCTATGAAAGATTATGGTACAATCTTATATCAAACATTAAAAAATTATAATTGATTATGCCTCTACATAAGCACCTATAAACTGTAGTAGTATTTCAATTTGTAACACCATAATTCATCCCATGTGTTGCAAATGAAAGTTTTTTATCTGCCGTGTGCAGCCGTATACTTACACGGCTGCTGCGTAAACGCTACATATTCCCTCATGGTGATGAGACAATTAATCATTGCATATTTTCCCAGAACCAACAACAAATCCATACACAGCGAGAGAGATTATCCACTGACCATCACAGGCAGTTCATAACCTGGGGCCTTCAAGAACAGCTACTTTCAGATCAGATATGTCGTTGAGAGCACAGTGGCTTGTCATATGTACAGCCATCTGCGCGGCAAAATCTCATGGGAACACTGTCGGCTCAAGGAACATACCAGCTTTTATTACATGACCCTCGCTAGCATATGCTAAAAATGCTTAGGCCCACGAACAATGACACAAATCACATAGCAATACATATAGCTACAGACTACAGACGATCATCACTGATTTACATTAACCATTGGAATTGAATCGCATTTCTGAAGATGTTCCAGGGACATAGATGAGACTTCTATGAAGTGAGGCGTCATAACAAAATTAACTGCTACTGTACAAATTTTGAAAGCAGGTGTAACTGATAAGCTTTCGCTGTTCAAAAGAAACCTCCTTCTTGGCTTAGATAATGTCCTGGCTACTAGCAGCGTCCCTTCCATTATTCCAAGATCCCTTTCCAAACACCTCTTCTATGACATTGTGTGTTGACAAAAACTCATGGTTCTCCCACCCACTGGTGAAACCAAATTCCCACACTTTTGACTCACAGTGGTCACCGAAGAGCTCATGTTCTGCAACACCACCAAAACTGTCACTCCTGTTGTGATGATCGTCAGCAATACCAGCACGTGTCCCATCAGTGGCAACCAGAGGAGCCTCAAATGATGTGCACGAGTCATCTTGTACATCTGCATCCAATTTGAAGGTCTGCTGGTTATGATCCACAAATGACATGGTAGGAAGACCCTCTGATAACATGCCATTCCCCTGCCCACCATCATGCTTATCTACACTTGCATCAAGCTCATCTTCCTCATCAGAATTTTCATAGAAGTCTCCCTCTGGAGAAACTTGATTGCATGCAACATCATCTAGATCGGTAAGTGACTCAGTAGGTAAACATTCATCAGCTCTTTCTGTGATTGCAAAGTTGCCATCACCAGCCACCTGCCATTCATCATCGTCACTGTCAATGTTCATTGGATCGAACCTGTTCTGTTCTGCCCTTTTCCTCAGCATGAAGACATTGAAGTAGTAACTAATTAGTTCACTGCTGGACTTAGCTGGGAAAGCAAGAGGGAGTTCATCCCAAAAGTTTCTGCGCAAAGAAGCAGGATTAGAAGAGACCACTTCATGGAACAAATGCTCCTCCTCTTCTGTCCATCTTGAAGCTACCTCCTCTCCCATGTTATATAACCCTAATTCCTCGAAGGTGTCTGCCCCAATGGAAACTTTCAGCTTTTCTCTTGCTTCCCTCACATGTTTTCTCACACAATCTATTGAATCTTCATCAACACAGTCACAGCCTGTCTTACAGTGCACTGGTTTCAGCGTTGAAGATAATGCATCAACACCAGGCATTGGCATGACACAGTTTCTGATCCACTTTTCACTTTCATCTTCTTCAGTTCTTCCATCAGATATGTGAGAGGGTGACGAAACAACGTCAACTATGGAGTTGCTCTTCGAAACAAATGGCCTACACTCTGGCAGTTCAGCCTGATGATTTGGCCCAATAGGAACAGACTTCCTTGTTGGGCAAAGACCCAAAGGTTGATGAAAACTGGCAGGCCATAGCTCATCTTCAAAATAAGTATGAGCATTAGGAAAATGGACAGGTGAATCTACACCCTCATCTTCCCTTTCCTCGCTCTCATATGCTGGTGAGTCAAAGCTTCTTTCACAAGTCATGTATGTAGGATATTCGTGAATATCCTCATTAGCATCCTTGGCATAGTTATCCTTATTAAATGTAACTGGAATGTGCATAATACAAATAATTAACCAAGTGTCTTTGCATATGCGAACTTTGAAAAATATAAGCTCAGTTGCAGAGGAACGTCACAGGTCAGAATTCTTACTCTGATCTTCCTGCTTCAGTCGCTTGCATTCAGCTATGTCCAGCATTCCATCAGATGCAGGTCTCTTGTTATGATCCATCACTGGTGCATCTCTGACACCACATTCTATCACACCTGGTTGAGCAGCAGCATTGTCTAGATGAACACCATGTACCGAGTCTTCATCAAATGAACCAACTTTTTCACCCCTTTGACAAACTTTGGAACAAGCTAAGTCAGTATTATAGACATGCCCCTCAATAATTTGTGCAAGGAAAGAGTCATTACCAGCAATCTGGCACTTCTCAGGAAGGAAATTTGGATGGCCATTATCTGTTCCCCTCATGTTGCCACATGCAAGCAATTCGGTGTGGTGCCTCACAAAAGCCTCACTGTTTTCTTGGTGCAGCATTCTTCCCCTAAGAGCAAATAGATTAAAACAATCATAACTATGATCTAAATAGTAGGTAACAGACAACAGAACAAGGATGCTATCCTACCTATAAATGAATATAATAACTGAATATCCACTTCTACTGATACGAGAGGGGCAATAAATGGTTCAAGCTATAACTTAATTAGATGGCACCGTAATGAGGGCGTCTCTGACCAACTGTAATTCTCATGGTCAACAGCAAACAGTGGCACAAAAATTAATTGCAATCCTAATGAGCCGCAGCGCTTCTATCATGCAACGATCATGTACAGACACATCTCAAATATAACGGCAACGAAGCCCCATAAATTTGTAAACAGAAATCGAGCAACTCGGGCTCGGACCAAACCCTAACTGACACCCAACCAACAGAGGGAATCACGCAAAATTAACGCACCAAATCGTAACAATACAAACCGAATCCTACAGATCCATTGTCCCAGAGACAAATCCTGCCTCAATCGAGCGAATCGACGCCCGATTTCCGCGACGAGGAAACCCTAACTCGCGACCCCAAGAAAATCAGAGATACGGAGCAAAGTCGGTACCAATCGAGAGATCTCGTCTAGCGACGAGCGGATCCGGGGCTGGATCGGAGAGCCGGGGAAGAGCCCTGAAGGGATCGAGATCGGATCGAGTGCGCGTTGTTCGGGGGTGAGGAGGGGAATTTTTGGGGAAAGGTTTTGGTCCACGACCGCGTCCTTTTTTTGGGGCGATTTATTTATAAAAACGGGAAAAGAAAAAGGCAGCGAAATCGGGATTCGCGACCGGTGCCGAACTGCCGACCGTGTCTTGGGCCGTTCCCGCACGCAAACAGGCCGAGGCCCATGTGATCACATACCCAAACAGCTCGAGACTATCTCACTCACTGATGGGAAGGACAAAAAGGCCCGTTCATACAAAACTTAGGGCCTGTTCGGCTCTCGCCTAAGCACGCCACGCCAAATCTGCGGCCTCTGCGAGTGCGGCGGAGAATTTGGCCGCCACACATTCGGCGTATCGCGGCGTGAAAAATGAACAGCATGCAGCGTGAGCCGAAGTTTCGGCGAGGACGTTTGGTTCCACAGTTGACGCGGCGTGTTTTGACGTGGCGTGGTCAATCAAATGCATTCTTAGAGGTCCACAAGATTCACTCTGAACTGGTGGTTCCTCATAAAAAAGGATTACTCCTACTTTACAAACAATATTTTTACAGACCTCTAAAAATATTTTAAATGAAAAATAAGCTACTATTAAAAGTACTGAAATGTACGACGTAGATCACTAAAGTCAACTTACATGATGATCCCATGCGTCAACAACGGTGGCCAAAGGGATCCGCCGCCAAATTTACATGGTCGCACAAACGTCGTGTTTGGAGAGCTTTCTCCCCATTTTTACTTCTCCAGAAAGAAAACAAATACAGAATGCACGGATGCTTTGCAAGTTGAGGCGATAGCAGTTTTGAAAGCTTTGGAAATTTGCTGAGCATTTTCGTATATCAAGATAGAGCTAGAAACAGATAGGAATAGCCTCAAAATGGCGCTGACATCCACACATTTCACCAGGCAACATGTGGAGTAATGTTCATACTCTGTAGATAGAAAAGCACATCGTGTTCGCTGAATTTACTGAAGTTTGGGTGTCTCTTGTAATCGGAGCCATACCAACAAGTCATGATCTATGCCTCTGAACAACAAGTACGATCGATGGATTCCATTTAAAAAAAAAAATCATAGAAGAAAAAATTCATAGAATCCTACCTTTTTGTCAAAATAGTATACTCTGGCTACTTACGGATCTGATCTCTACATAAAGACTCATCTATAAACTACGACCCACAAAGAATCACATATCGGCAAAAACGTCTCGACCTCAGGGTCGAAGCCGCGTAAGCGTTCAAGCCTGATCGACGGAAGGTTGAAGCTACGCAACAACGAGATTCAGCCCACCAACGACTAGAAGCCAACGCTTTGATCTGACCCTCGAGGTCGGGCACCGCCTTAACAACCAATCACTGACAGCCGCAAAGATTTCTGCCAACATACAGCAGAAGGTAAATGTACCTTGTCGGAAGGTAAAGCGTTTCAGAAGTTGGTAAAGCAGTCAGACAATCGGTAAAGCAAGATGGAAAAAGTCATTTGTCCTCGCAACTGAATAAAGGATGTACGAAGACCACCGACCAACTGCACTGACGCCAACGGGTATCAGGCGACCAACTCAGCCGATGACCAAGACCTCACTTGGCGGAGAGCCAGCGGGTTCTACAGGTGCCAAAGTGTTGTCTCGATCCGACCCCTATAAAAGAGGTACCATAGAGCATTAGACGAGCATAAGAAGAAGACAAGACTATAGAAGAATAAGTATCAGTCATCCCATTGTAACCACATCCACCCACGCGAGTTAGGGTTTTTGATCGAGCCAAAGACTTTTTCGCATTATACTCGTGTTGTTGAGTTCATACGATTTGATCTCTCTCGTCTCTGGACGTAAGGTATTACGCCTCTCGGTGGCTCGAATCAAGTTAACCTTTGTGTCTATTTTGTAGATTAGATTATTCGAATACCAAGAGCGCACGAATACTCTCTTCGATTACGTAAATTTTACTGTATTGGTTGGTCAAAATACCGACACTTTTCATTCTTTATTCTTTAAAAAAGAAATTTCATATAAATTACACAGTTAATAATCTCTATCTCTACTTTTAAAAAGCATAATTTTTTTTCTATGTACATAGAATAAAATGTCTTTAACAGAGAGACTACATACACATGAAAAATGCACTCAAAATTATTATTTTTACAAATCTGACGGATAAAATATCTTCACAGATATCCCTTACAAATCTAACAAATTAGCTCTTCTGAATTTATCAGACCTTGAACCCACACGTACTATTATCAGTTAACAAAATATAGCTGCTCAGAATAAATATATGAGATAAAAAAATTATTAAAAAAACAAAACAAATTCAACAGAACAATCTCCAAACAGCAGCCTAGGCCCGAGGTACTCCCGGCCGGCCAGCTTGCCACGGGATGGATGAAACGGACCCAATTTCCAAGAAGGCAAGAAAGGAATTAAGGAAATATAAAACAAACAATCAACAAAAACCTGCCTCCGCCCACAGCAGGCACAACCACGCCATCCTCCTGTCACGAAGTCTTCCGACCGCGAGGGCCTCGTCGTCCCCCAGCCTTCCTTACCATTCGCGCAAATGTTGAGAAATTTCTTAAGGATATCAAGTTTTAAATACGATGCATATAAATTTAAATAATTACTTTATACTTAATATTTTACGAGGAAAAACGAGAAACTTCAAATTTTAATATTAATATATTATTTTTTAAATTAATATTTTTTACTATAACGTTATCACGGCATCGAAACTAATAAGATAGAAAGAGAATAGTAACACTCACAACAACGACACATCAAAAGATATGCTTTTTCTGTTTTTTAATTGATGTCGCCGTTTTATTTTATTTAAATTTTTTTGATAAATTTTATATATTTTGATATAATTTGATTTAACATTAAAGTTATTTGAATCGCAACTTAAAATTTTACAGTAAATTTTTTGAATAAAACAAATGATCAAAGTTAAGTTAAAAAATCAATAGCGACATCAGTTAAAAAAACGAACACAGTATTATCCAAAATTTTTTGATAAATTATATATATTTTGATATAATTTGATTTAACATTAGAGTTATTTGAATCGCAACTTAAAATTTTACACATTCGAGTAAATTTTTTTAATAAAACAAATGATCAAAGTTGAATTAAAAAATCAACAGACATCAGTTAAAAAAACGAACACAGTATCAAACACCGACGACAAATGGCTGGCACAGCGTAAGCAATCCCGGTCGGGATGCAAATTTGGATTTTCGGAGTCAGTGGATCGGTCTAAAATCTCTAAAATAAACTAAATTTTTCACCCCCTCCATCTTATATTGATGATAAGATAAAATGAACTAAAATTTTGACAGTACTCTCTTCGTTCATAATTATAAAATTATTCTAGCATTCAAATTTTGTTCTCAAATATATATCATTTTTTACTTTCTAATACACCTTTTTTTTAATACATTTTCTCTCTTACTAATAAATTTTTATCTCTATCTTCATTTTTTAAAATCATTTTTTATTTCTTCTTAATTCTCGTACCTAGAGGTTAGAATGTGAACGGAGTGAGTACTCGTTGAATATCCATTTGCATCTGTAGATCCCGGTCATGCAACGAAAGCGCCGTCCTTCTTGCGCACGACCACCTTGAGCGCGTGCCCGTCGTCCTCCTCTTCCTTCACCCGCTCCTCCTTGACGTCGTCGTCGTCCTCCTCCTCCTCCTCTTTGAGGGCTTTGCGCTCGTGGACCACGTGGAAAAAGCAGGTATCCCCGACCTCGAGGCCGTTGTCGACGCAGAACTGGTGCCACCCGTACTTGAACGCCGTGCGGTCCCCGAACGGCCGCTTCCCGCGCTTCAGGTTCACCGTCCACGACCGCCCGCCCATCCTCAGCACCACCTGCCGCCGCCGAGCATACCCGTGCGCGTCCTGGAACTCCACCGGCACGTTCTGCATGCAGCATGCGCGCGAGGCGTGCCACGGCATGGTCAGTCAGATCAGCGATCTCCAAGCAAGGATTCCGAGGCGGTGGCAGTGCTCACTTACCAGGTACTGGTTCTGCTTCGTGCTCAGGTTGCAGTTCCTCAGGGTCACGGCGAAAGGCGCCGGCTCGTTGACGTGCGGTGCGTTTCTCCCGGCGCCGGCGCTTCCAGCACCTGGTGATCGGCAAAAGGCTTAGAGATAATCTTCCTTTCTCGGCTGCGATCCTGCGAACACGAACAGAGTCCACGAATGAACGGGCCAACGTACCGCCGGCTCGCGGGTACTGCTTGCGGCAGGTGCTGGGGTCGAAGACCGTGACGTTGAGCACCGCGGCGTTGTCGTAGCGGAAAACGAGCAGGTGGCCCTCCCCGAGGTCGTACGTGCGGGCCAACTGCCTCCATCCGCGGCCGAGGTACACGCCGTCGCCGCTGGTGACGAGCTCCACGTCCCAAAGCGGCATTGCACCTTCGCTGGAGAGCCGCACGGTCAGGTCCCGGCGGTCTCCGAGCA
The DNA here is from genome assembly GCA_001602295.1 of Zoysia matrella. Taxonomy (NCBI): domain Eukaryota; kingdom Viridiplantae; phylum Streptophyta; class Magnoliopsida; order Poales; family Poaceae; genus Zoysia; species Zoysia matrella. Next base: position 7,755 of record BCLG01005975.1, on the reverse strand, counting down.
CCCCCGCGAACTTGGCGGGCAGTCTCTGCGCGCGGGACGATCAGAGCAGCAAGTCCTGAAGTATCTGGAGCGCAAACAAATTCCGCACGTGGAGGAGGCACTTACCAGCTCGTTCTTGGCCATCCCTGGGAGGAGAAGCTTGAAGAACTCGAACTCGGCTTTGGGCAGATCAGCGATCCCCTGTTCCATCGCAGCTCCTCTTGCAGACTGCACGTTGCGAAACCAGAGCTACCTTTCAAATACTGGAAAAATCAGAGGCATGGAACTATGGAAGGATTATGCACAACAGAGGAAAATACCAGGGAAAGGCCAGGTGCAGAGATGGGGAGATGCGAGATTGAAGAGTGCTCCTGCGAATTGAAGCGGTGTTTGAATGGGGTTTTCACAGAACGGACGGAGCAGGGGAGATCACGGTGGACGAGCACCCCCCCCCCCCCCCCCCCCCCCCCAAGAACTTGAAGGGACGGAGAGGATCGCAACTTCCCAAGTGATATCTGCTGGTGATCTGTTGACGAAGCATGGGCGCATCTAATTGTGCGAAACATGAGGGCCCAGGCTCAGCTCAGGCCCAGTGCTGGGAGAAGTCATCAAGAAACCACTAAGCCATTGCTCGAACTAGTAAGCAGCACTTTTGGCTTGCCCTTCCATTTTCGTGCAATGAGCATTATTGCTGGCTGTAAGTTACTGTTTCTCACAGAAACTACCACAATTTTATTTGTATCAGTAAGTCCCTTATGGTTCCTGAATGATTGATGCTTTGTAATCCACTTATATCTCCCCTTCAAAGTTCAAACAAACAAGAACAATGAATGAAAGAAAACACAGGACTAAGCCCTAAAGCTTTGCAGCTTGGGATAGCACACTGAAATGAAACCACCACCAATAATTCTTTGTCACGTCAGACAACTTTTCTCCCTTGCAGCATGGAGTGAGAGCGTGAGACCCGTTTAGGTGGTAGTATTTCAGCATCAGTTTCCATTTCCTCGTGTGGGCGCCAGTAGTTCCAGAGATGGCCATCACTAGCAGTAGGCTGAAGTTGTGATATGCAACAATTGCAATCAATACATTTCCACTGCTACTACAAAATACCCACAGTGGAAATTGTTGCAATGTTCAATCAAAATTGGCATAAGTTTGGTCTTTTGAGTATGACATGCTTTTATTGTTTTTCCTTTGCCACATCAGAAGTATGGAAGGGATTAACATGTACATTATGTACAAGGGAAAGTTCAGACAAATCAGAAAGTCAAATTAATTATATATAAAAAAAACTAGTGAAGATCAATCCCTTCATCCAGAGCTGTGGAGCCCATCATGACATTTGAGTCAATCTGCTTGTCAAATTTCTTCCTTCTACGAGCCTCGAATTCTTGGAATCCTTCCATCTGCAAAGTATGAAAAAAAATATGATCAAGATAAGATTGATTAGAGCGTTGGAATCTTTCAAGACGTCATGCCACTTACTTCCTGGAACTGACCCATTGTAATTGGGTTATCGTGCAGCGATATATTCTGAAGAGCCTTGCAGTCTTTGAGTAGGTTTTGTGGAAGCTGCGAATGCAGAGTTGAAGTTGGGTGACATGCTATCTCTATCTTATAAAGAAAAGAAAAAGAAAAGCCTAGTGCATGTAGCTCCCGCTTAAGCAGGATTCGGGGAAGGGTCCGACCACTTTGGGTCTTTTGTATGTAGCCTTTCCTCGCATTTCTGCAAAAGGCTTTTTGCCAAACTCAAACCCGTAACCTCATGGTCACAAGGCAAAAGCTTTATCACTTTGATAGGTCTCTTATCTTGTGAAGGGAAAACAATTATTCAGTGCATAATAATATTATCAAAGTATTTCATAGTTAAACCAATGGTTGCTACATTTGTGTGCTTGGTTCCACTTCCATGAGTATGCAATAGAAACACAATATATATAGAATGGAAGTGACTGAAGGGATCGATTGAGCAGTTTTTCCACACATACCTGACGTATTTTGTTGCCATTAAGTGATAGTGATTTAAGGCTAACAAGGTTGCAAACTGACGTGGGCACGTCTTCAATCAAATTTCCTGAATATATTGCTTCAAGGTCAGCGCTAGAGATAAGTGGATGTTTTAGAAATGATAAAATATATTTTCTGTTTATGATATCAATGACCAGATTTCATTTCATTAGCTCCACAAAAGGTGGAAAAAGGCACGCCATTGAAAATGGAGCATAGGTATACTAGCAAAGGAAACATGAAAGTGAAATGCTACTGGAGCACTCACGCTGTGGTGCAATGGTCAGTGTATGTACCAAACACAGTAAGGGCCCGCTTTGCTCAACTCATAAAGGGGGAAAGCATTCTAAGAGACTATGATTGTGACTGCCCAATTCTTTTACCTTGGAAAATGGAGGTTAAAGTACCACAAAGGTTTGTGGTACAACAGTGTAACAATCATGAGTGCACATACACGTGCAAGGAAAGAGGTAAAAGGGAGAATTCGAAATTATAAACTTACCATTGGCCTGCAATTCTTCCAGAGACTTGCAACCTCCAATTGATTCTGGAAGTTCCTTTAGTTTGTTATCAGATACATTGAGTAGGGACATCTGCATCAGGCAAAACAAAAGTATTTTGAGTAACCTAGCACACATAACGACTGTTAAAAACTGATATAATATGTCAAATCGAATTATTTTCAGATAATTAATTGTAGAATAAAGATTTATTTGCTTCGATAAAGCAAAATGTGAAAAAAAAACTTGTTTTTGTTGTGAAGGTAAATTCAATATCCAGTTAGTTCACTATATCCAAACTTTTTTAAGTGTACCAGAGAAAATATTTGCCTTTGAGAACTTCTACAGAAAAGATGAAGATTCTGACACCTGTTGAGCACAACAAGAAACTTACATTGCGCAAATCTCCTACACTCTTAGGCAGGCAAAGTAAAGAATTTTGAGAGATAGATAGTTGCTGGAGATTTGATAGAGAACCCACTGGATGGAACAAAAGGAGCATGTTAGAAGACGGAAACAATATATTATACTAATGAGAATACCAAAAAAGTTATAACTCTAGTAGCTAGGACGAGAGTTTTACACCTAGAGAAATGCCAAAATCATTGTTATATAAACATAAAATCTTCTGTTCTTGAAAGAAGAGGATCGTAGGACTAACATTCTTCAGGCAAGGTGACAATCCTATTTCTGTCAAGTGTGAGAATTTTAAGGTTCCGCAGGCATCCAATATTAGCTGGGATGCTTTCAAGCAGATTGCCCGCCAAAACCTACAGCAACAGAAAGAAGTGATATATTTCACTCCAAACAATCATTGTCCAATGCCAAAAACAAAAGAAACATAACAAGGGCCAACTATTACTTTCAAAAACATATATCTAATAATATACTCTACAGTGAATTCTTCTGAGAGAATTGTAATATAACTTACAAGTCTTTGCAAATTCACAAGTCTGCCAACTTCCTGGGGAATCTCAGCTGCGACATAATACAGAGTCAATTGATATTGATTACGAGAAATATAATAGACATGAAAAGTTAAAAAAGAGTGAACCCAAGTGTAGCTGGTCAGGCAATGAGTTCAAATTAAGAAGTTATGCCCTAGTGGGTGCTATAAACAAATATCCCCCATTCCTTCGGCGATTTGAAAATACTATGCACAAACTGCAAAAGATTTCTTTCTTCAAACATAGTACGTGCTTAACCCAAAGGGTGAAACAATAAGCAGCCACCATATATCATATGATACTGTTGTACATACGAACAGCGCGAAACACCAGGCAACACTCAATACCTTACTAAGTGCCAGAAAAATAGAGAAGATAAAATCAAATACTAAGTTTCATATTAGTATAAATATGAAAAGATCTTTTTACTTGTGATTTGTCCACTGGATACTGAATGGAACAAGTAACTATATGAAAAATCTACCTAGCCTGTTGTTTGTCAAATCCAGAGTTCTCATGGAATTGCCCACTTGAAGAACTTCATTTGGCACTTCCTGCAAGAGAAAGATGATATTAAACGACTCTGCAGGAGAATAAAACGCATTATTCAGGTTAAAGAAGTGTACAAAGGTATGAAGATAAAGAGCTGAACAAGTGCTAAAAACAACCAAGTATAATCATCTTTGTACCCAGAATAATCTACCAGGAATTCCAAATAACATATTATATCTTCTGCAGAAGCACAATGAGCCTGCACCGAAATCTAAAAAGACCATGAGGATGATTAAATGCTTAATCCTGAAAGCCCTTTCACATGCTAACAATAGTGTCTCTGCAATAATTCAAGTATATGGGACCCGGGCGAGTTCTGAGAGGAGCTGCTTGTATAGCTGTGTTGATTGCATCGCTCTGCAATGTTTGGTTTTGTTTTACTAGGTGCAAAAATTCCTTACTTCCAGGGTTCCTCATTAGATTTTTTAATCATTAACCTATTGTTTCCAAATAAAACAGTGGTTCAGCAGGGTGTATCAAATGGTCCTTTTATAAAGACACCAAATGGTTATCTCTTATCTGTGCCACTTATAATTTTGCCATGAGAAAAAGAAAGATCATACTCCACCCCCCTACTCTTTGGTGTCCAAACTAATAAACAGTTGAGTTTACTTCTTAACAAATACGTATATCGTGTCCAGTCAGAAGTCACAGACTAAAAAACTAAGGCTTCGCTCCTTTCCCTACTCACATTGTCAACGGATATCTGTACCAATAATCACTTTTACTGTGCAATTGCAATGGCATGTCCAGAAAACTATGAAGAAATTGAAGTTAGCTCACAACCGGGGAAGATTATTACCATTGTTTTCAAGATTACACCTTCGTTTCGCATACAGTTATATTGAAGCAGGATACGAAGAAATTACCCAGCCTTGGTCAATTTTACGACACTGCAGTACAAACTTTGGAAATACCAATTTATCGTGATCACAAACAAAGGCATAATTCCTAAGGCAAAGCAATTCACCGTTCAATGCTCGAGAAAGAATAGTGGTACGCACAAGCAAGAAGGGGACGGAAAATCACGTCTACAAAAAGACTTGAGAACGAATCGCAGGGGAGGCTGGAGCAGGTTGGGGCAGAGCGGGAGAACCTTCAATCTGGCGTCCCGGACCGCGACGATGCCGATGGCCCTCCACCGCGCGACGCGGTTGGCCGGGGAATCGGAGCTCCGGCTGCTGCAGCAGCCCATCCCGCCTCTCTCTTGGAAAAGAAGACCGAACGAAGGTTTCGCACTTTCGCTTGGGGCCGTCGTCAACGACTTTTGGAGGCGGGCGGACGGGGACGGCCAGCGGGGCGGCCCGGCGGTGGGATCAGAACCAATGGGGAACGGCCCGGCATCTCGTGCTCTCGCTGATGGGTGGGGTCAACTGCGGGATTCAGCCGCCGGTTGGTGGGCCTGGGGTTGCTTAACTGGCGTTCGATTTTTCTGACGTCGTTATCCTCGCCAGAAAAGTGTCAAAGCTTGTGCACCCATTTATGAATTTTTTTAATACTAATGGTAAAAGGATACCGGCTTTGACTTGTAATGAACTCGTTAAACGGCACAGATGGAGAAAAAGAAACTGATGATATGAAAAAATAGTTAAAATTATTTTTATTTCTGCTTCTAGAAGATCTAAGCGTGGTGGTCATGCGTGTTACTCACTGTTGACTTTGCACTTTCGATAAGCTGAGGAGATATTTTCACACCGGCCATCGCATTCCAGCGTACGCCCTGTCGCGCTGTCGTGCCATCGCTATCGTCGTGCCGCCGCCGCCGGCGTCGCACGTCCTCCGGGCTCCAGCAGTGCGGCCGCGGCGACCCGCTCGACGACGGAGGCATGGTGCAGGGCGGCGCGGGGAGAGCTGCGATGACAACGGCAACCGGAAGAATCCAGTTTGGCCACACGTGCACGTTGAACGACGCGTGGGCAAAGTTGTATATCGCCGTCGTCTTGAAACACAAGAGACGGTGTCCTCTTCCGTGGCACCCAAAGACGATGTCGGAATAGATTGGCGGGAAATACGACTTGCGTTTGAAGACTGGCAGTAGTAGCAGTTAGTTGTCAGTAAAAACTGGATCCTCCAGTAATTTTCTGCTAATCTGAAACAACAATATCTTACTGACAAGAAAAGTTCATCTTACCAGCAGTAAGTGGCACTAAGTTTTGCTTTGCACATTTTCTGTATTTTACAATGACAACTTCAAATAAACAAAAAACTGTTATACATAAAAGCAGCTGATAACTTGCTACGGAGTACTATTATTCATATATCTGTAATCAAGATACATAAGAAAATCCATGTTCAGGATTGCCAACATTTTTTAAGCCACGGCAGGCATGTCCTTGAGCCAGGGGTCAAGGGGCTTCCCGATGGAGTAAACAATGAAGCCGATTTCCCGCATCTTCTCCGGGTCGACGACGTTGCGGCCGTCGAACAAGAACGCCGGCTTCTGCATGCTGTCATAGATCTTCTTGTAGTCAAGAGTTCTGAACTCGTCCCACTCGGTCAGGATGCAGATACCGTGCGCCCCCTTGGTGGCTTCATACGCGTCCCAGGTAACAGATACCTGCTTCACTGCCGTTGGACTCATTGGCTGCAGGTGGACCGGGTGGTCCCAGTCAAATTTGTTCATGGCGAGGTCACGCTGGATCTGATCCTCAGTCACCTGTGGGTCGTAGATGCTAATCTTGGCCTTGTCTCCAAGAAGACCCTTGCAGACGTCAATGGCAGCAGTTTCCCTTGTGTCACCGGTGTCCTTCTTGAACGCAAAGCCAAGCACTGCAATCTTCTTTCCAGAAACAGTGTTGAACATGGACGATACCACCCGATTCACGAATCTGCTCTTCTGGTAGTCGTTGATCTTGATGACTTGCTTCCAGTAGTTCGCGACCTCAGGCAGTCCATTGCACTCGCAGATGTACACAAGGTTGAGGATATCCTTCTGGAAGCAGGAGCCGCCAAAACCAACACTAGCGTTCAGGAATCTAGGACCAATCCTTGAGTCCTTGCCAACAGCATAGGCCACCTCTGCCACATTGGCACCCGTGGCCTCACATAGAGCTGAGATAGCATTCACTGAAGAGATTCTCTGAGCCAAAAAGGCATTGGCTGCAAGCTTTGACAGCTCAGCTGACCACAAGTTGGTCGTCAGAATGCGATCCTCAGGAACCCAATGAGCATAGACATCTTTCAAAGCTTTGACAGCTTTCTGGCCTTCTGGAGTCTCCCGGCCACCAATGAGCACACGGTCAGGTTTGAAGAGGTCCTCAACTGCTGTGCCCTCAGCAAGGAATTCTGGGTTTGAGAGGATCTGGAATTTGATTCCCTTGCTATTGTGTGTCAAGATCTTCTCAATGGCCTCAGCAGTCTTGACAGGGACAGTGGACTTCTCAACAACAATCTTGTCAGACTTGGCCACATCAGCAATCATGCGGGCTGCGCTCTCCCAGTAGGTTAGATCCGCAGCTTTGCCAGCTCCAAGACCACGGGTCTTGGTTGGTGTGTTCACAGAGACAAAGATGATATCAGCCTCAGCAACATGCTTCTCAATGTCATTGCTGAAGAAAAGGTTCCTGCCACGACATTGCTTAACCACATCATCAAGGCCTGGTTCGTAAATAGGAAGCTGATCACTATTCCACGCTGTAATGCGTGCTACAGAAATATCGACAACGCAAACTTCAATGTCAGGGCATTTCAGCGCAATGACAGCCATGGTTGGGCCGCCAACATATCCAGCACCGAGGCAGCATATCTTCACCATTTTGCAAACTATTCAA
>BCLG01005974.1:0-21228 GCA_001602295.1 Zoysia matrella | reverse complement strand
TACATTGTTTGGCACACTCCCTTAATCCAAGGTGCATTGATATCTAATTCTTGAACTTATCTTTTTGCACTATTGCTACCTAGTAGTAATTTTTCCGACAAGTTATTTGTAATTATTAGGTACTATTGTTAGCAATGGCTTAATGAAGTTCATGCCCATGTACCCCCCTAAAAAAGAGGATGGTGAATGGTGAAATTACGGAGGAGAGGAACAAATGCTTTGAAATGTTTTTTTTTTTCCTGTAGCTGATGACTTGAGGAAGATTAAGAAACAGTTTGCTGATTATTCTTTAAGCAGAGGAGTCTTTGCTAGCCCTGTTGCAATTGAAGATAGAGCTCACTTTGACCCACCTCAGTGGTGGGGCATTTATAGGGCTAGGACACCAGAGCTGAAATTGCGTCTTCTTTCAAGGTTCACAAATGTTTATCAACTATCAGAAGAATTTCCATGGAAAAGAACTTGGTCCCCGAAATGCCAAAACAAGATCAAGCACTTTGTCTGGAGACTGGCACATAATAGTTTAGCGCTGAAACGCAATATTCAGAGTCGAGACATGGATATTGACATGAGATGTCCATTATGTTCCAAATTAGAAGAGGATGGCAGGCATCTCTTCCTCAAGTGCAAATATGCTCAGAATGTTTGAAGAGGGATGCTGCTGGAAAATAAATGATTCATTCTAGCAAATGAGATTTACAATATATTTGGGAGTGGGAGGAGGATATACAACTGAAGATAATAGTGCTGCTTTGGAAGCTCTTGTCTGTCAGAAATGATGTTAATGCTGGGGACTGTGTTAGGCCGCCTGAGGTGGTAGTGAGTATGATAACAAGACATTATACAGAGTTCTGTGAAACTAAACAAGCTGCAGGGAATTAGGGAATGACTGAAAGAAGATGGGAGCTGCCGGCAAGAGATTATGTGAAGATTAATGTTGATGGATCATTCCATGAACTGACAGTGTGGAGGATGGGGTTTTGTGATAAGAGATGAATCTGGTTCAGTTCTTCATTCTGAAGCAGGGAAGATTGATTATTGCAGGTGCAATGCAAGCAGAAGGTTCAGCAGTTCTACAAGCTTTGGCTTTAGCAGCAGGCATGTCTCGGGTGGAACTGGAAATAGACTCCCTTAATTTGCAGTCTGGGCGCACCTTTCTAATTCGATAGACGTGGCAGCAAATAGTATTCTTTTTCATGATGTAAAATTTATGATGCTGTCGCAGTTTGTGCAGGTTTTAGACTGCTCATGATCATGTAATGCTGTAGCAGATAAGTTAGCTAAGTTTGGTCTTGACGTTGAGTCAGGTGGAGTAATGCTGTGGCCAGACAATGCTCTGATGTTTGTATCTTCTCTTGTGGCTGTCGATATGGCGTTGGCCAACAAGTAATGGAATTTGTTTTCCAGTTCAAGTAAAAGAGAGAGAGATTTTTGAACGTTTTATAGGTAAAGGTTGAAAAGTGAATGATTTTTTTAGAAGGTTGAAGAAAAATAAAATTTAAGGTTGTAAAATAGACTATAAAAACTAACTAATAAGCAGTATATCAATTATAAACTAAAACGTACTTTTAGTAAATAATAAACGCTTTTAAAACAACTAAACGAAACTAAATATGAAATAGATAGATTGCAAATAAACTAACGATGCATAAGAAAGGATGGATAGGGCAGATCGCTAGGTGGTGGTGCGTTAAGAAATGAGGGTCCTGCGTCGGGTGAGGTAGGTGGAGAAGGTACCTGGTTTTGCTCACTGTTGTTGCTATCGGGATCCGTTGATGGTGCATGCCCTTCAGGTGGAGGCGTGGAAGCCTGTGTGCTATCGCCGCCACATGGTGTCGATTGTGCAGGGATGGCTTCAGCGAGAGCCTTATCTCGGCCCCAATTGACGCTGCGAGAAGCGCGCCCAAGGGTCCTGTCTAGATGTCTCGCGCTTCCCGACGAGGACAGGGAGGCGATCGAGCAAAAGGAGGAGCCATTGAGCGGCGCCGCGCGCAAAGGAGGTGGGCGGTAAAATCGGCGGTTGGACAGCGACGTGGGCTGGGCGGGTTGGGATGCTGCGGAGCAGCCTGATGCGGATCCATTCGGGGACACGGGGCAGAGGCGCAGAGCAGATCGTGGCGGCACGGCTCGGGGTCGGACGCGGAACGGCTCGGCGCGGACGCGACGCACGGGACGCTGCAAGGCGCTGTGTGATAACCCGTTGCCAGCGACGCGCTACCGCCGATCAAACGGTCGCCGTCCAGCGAGACAAGCAAGCAAGCACAATTTCGCGAGGAAGACCGGTGCTGGTGTTTTATTTCCAAGTTTCAGTCTGAAATGAACAACACACGCGGGACTCTGTTTTATACACCCACGCACACCAGATGACAGCACGGGTTCAACTCACACAGCCTTCTGTCAGCTAGCTTCTATCAAACATCTTCTGTGCCAGTTAACGTCCAGCGTTTGAACCATCAATTCTTTCTTTCCCGCGCTGCTGGCTCAGCCACCACACCTTCAGTCGTCACACCTGCCTCGTCCCTAGACATTGCTTGCCCTCGAGCAATTGTCGACATAAAACGGGCACGCAAGACATGATAATCTTTCCAGGTAGCCGCATCTACATCTAAATGAGTCCATTTGACATGCACCTATGCGATCATCTGATTTCCCTTCTTGACAAGGCATCGGTCCAGGACACATTCCGGCTCCAAGTGCGCTCGATCAAGCTCAGCAATATTGGGCAGCTCCGCATATACCGGTGAATAGTTAGAAGTGAAAGGCTTCAATTGAGAAATATGAAAAACTGGATGCACTTGAGCTTCGGATGGCAATGCCAAACGATAGGCAGCAGCGCCAATTCGCTCCAGAACACAAAAAAGACCAAAGAACTTGAAGGCGAGCTTGGGACAATGCCTATTAACCACGGAATGCTGAGCATACGGTTGCAATTTCAATAGAACTTGTTCTCCAACTTGAAAGTTGCGATCAGAACGGTGACGATCAGCCTGTGTTTTCATCCTATTCTGGACAGTAGCTAACTGGTTCTTCAACAGTTCAATATGGGCAGCACGGTCTGCTAGCACTTCCTAAATAGAAGTCTCAGCGGAAGCAGGAAGGACAGGAACCGCTGCAAACGAAGCATCATACCCATAGAGAACCTTAAACGGTGAACAACCCAAAGCAGTGTGGAATGTGGAATTATACCAGAATTCGGCTAAAGGAAGCCATCTCTTCCACTGAGAGGGAGTAGCATGAACGGCACATCGAAGATACGTCTCTAAGCACTGGTTGACTCGTTCGCTCTGTCCATCCGTCTGTGGGTGGTAAGCGGTACTCAAGAACAACTTAATGTTCAGTGCCTCAAACAATTTCTGCCAAAAGTGACTTGTGAATACTTTGTCTCGATTAGAGACAATAGACCGAGGTAAACCATGAAGTTTGACCACATTGTCGAGTATTACTTGAGCCACTTGAGAAGCCGAGAAGGGATGCTTCAATGGAAAGAAATGGGCATACTTAGAGAACCGATCAACAACCACCAAAATAGTGTTGTAACCCTCTGACTTTGGCATTCTCTCAATGAAGTCCATAGTGATGTCTTGCCAGGCACCTTTCGGAATAGGCAACGGCTGCAATAAACCAAGTGGATGAATGCGCTCACTCTTCGCCTGTTGACATGTGAGACACTGCCGAACAAAATTCTCGACATCTAGCTTCAGGTCTTTCCAGTGAAACAACTTTTTGATGCGTTGGTAGGTTGCCTGAATTCCAGAGTGCCCGCCTACCGCACTGTCATGCAGAGATGCAATCAGTTTGGTGCGCAAAGCTGAGTTGTTCCCAATCCAAATACGATCACCTTTACGGATGAGACCTTGATAGAGAGAAAAGCCAGCCTCGTCTGGACTACAGAGAGCTGGACTACAGAGAGCAAGACGAGCCAACAACTGCTGAGCCTCACCATCCGTTGCATAAGAATTTAACACTTCCTGAAGCCACATTGGTTGTACTTCAGTGACAGCAGTGACAGCAAACAGATGGCCTACAGGAGACAGTGCATCTGCTGCTACATTGTCCTTCCCCTTCTTATAGACAATTCGGAAGTGCAAACCCATGAGCTTAGCCATTGCTCGTCACTGCAAATCCGATTGCAGATGTTGATCCTCCAGAAAACTCAAGCTTTTGTGGTCTGTTCGGATAACAAACTCGCCACGTTGTAAATAAGGCCTCCATTTATCCACAGCAAGAATCAAAGCGAGGAACTCCTTTTCATATATGGAAAGATGCTTGTGTTTGTCACTCATAGCCTTGCTCAAAAATGCAATTGGGTTGCCATTCTGCATGAGTACCGCCCCCATACCGATGTCAGACGCATCTGTCTCAACCGTGAAAGGCTGATCGAAGCAAGGTAAAGCCAGGACTGGTGTGGAGATCATAGCCTCTTTCAGCGTCTGAAAGGCCTCAGTAGCCTGATCAGACCAGGTGAACTGCTTTTTCTTCAATAGTGAAGTCAACGGCTTAGCAATAATACCGTAGTTCTTCACAAACTTGCGGTAATAACCCGTCAAGCCAAGAAAACCACGAAGATCAGTTGGTGAAGTTGGGATGGGCCACTGCAACATTGCCTCCGTCTTACCAGGATCCGTTGTGACTCCCTTGGATGAGATGATATGGCTCAGATAAATCAATTCTTGCTGTGCAAAGTTGCACTTAAAACGCTTGAGATAGAACTGATGTTCCCGGAGCTTGGTAAAGACTTGACGAAGGTGGCTTAGATGCTCATCAAATGACGGACTATACACCAAGATATCATATATAAAAACCATAACAAACTTTCGCAGGAATGGAGCCAACACTGAGTTCATGGCACATTGAAAAGTGGCGGGAGCGTTTGTCAGTCCAAAAGGCATGACACGGAACTGATAGTGGCCATGATGTGTTTTAAAGGCCATCTTACTCTCATCCTGCTCATTCATCCGTATCTGATGGTACCCGGCTCTCATGTCCAAACTAGAGAAGTATTGAGTACCCGCAAGCTCATCCAAAATTTCATCCACTAAAGGCATTGGAAAACGATTCTTGATCGTCATAGAGTTGAGCTTCTGATAGTCCACGCAAAAGCACCATGAGCTGTCCTTTTTCTGCACAAGTAACACTGGAGATGCGAACGGACTCACACTAGGAATGATCAAACCAGAATCCAGTAATGCTGTCACCTGGCGTTCGATCTCTGACTTGTGCAACAGAGAATACCGATAAGGCCGTGCATTGATAGGCACCGAACCAGGGACCAGGGAACTGTGTGATCAAAGACACGAGAAGGAGGCAGTCGTTGAGGATCATCAAACAGGTCCTGAAACTCCTGAAGAAGAGCATCAACCGTTGAAGAGCAATTCGGTGTGACTGATTCAGAAACCGGCTCCACAACTGCCAGTGCCCAAATCTCATTACTCCTCCACCACTTGTGTAACTGCAGAGCAGAAAGTTCAGTGACCATACTCAAGTCCTGAGGACGAAGACCCTGCAAATGCACATCGACCCCATTGTCCTAAAAGTCCAACGTCTTTTGCTCCCAATGGCACAACATTGGGCTGAACTGTTTAAGTCAAGGAAAGCCCAATATCACATCATATACTCCCACATCAAGCACCCAAACCTCGGTGGAAAACGTGTGACCATTGCACCACCACTCCAATGGAGACACACAACAATAGAAACCAAAGCTTCACCATTAGCTAAAGTCACCTGTACTGGCGAGCAAGAAATTGACTGCAATCCCAACTTTGTCACCGTAGCAATACTGATGAAATTAGCAGAGCTTCCTGAATCCACTAACACCAGCAACATCTGATTGTGGACCAGAGCATGTAACCGAATACATTCCCCCACATCTGTCCCTGCAAGAGCATTCAGCGACACAGCACACTGCAGTAAGTCATCTGAGAGCACCAAACTCATATCAGTCGATGTTAGATTATGCAGCTGACTCGGGATACGTTTGGGGCAAATAGCAGCATGGCCGTTTTCGAATTTCTCTCCACAAGCAAAGCACAGACTATGCAAACGACGATAATCCCGGAGCTGCCGCTCTTTAGAGAGATCAGAGGAATGCGAACTGATTTTGCTCTGGTCAGTCTTCATGGCAGGAACAGACTGCCTGGCAGTGAACTGGGACTTCGGAATTTTCTGCTTCCCCTTCTCCTGAATTTCCTGTTGAATCGTGGCCAACAAAGCAGCCCGATCCACAGTGGTGGGTAGTTGCGCTTGCACTGCCCCTTGAATTTTTGGTTTCAGACCTCGAATGAACTGTGTCACAAACAACACCTCATCTAAGTCTGAATTATGCATAGCAGTAGAGTACCGAGCGTCCTCAAATGCAGAGATATACTCCTCCACAGACCCCAGCTGCCAAAGCCCCAACAGATCATGCATCGCCTTGGTGTATTCATGGGACCTGAACTTCTGAAGCACTGCAGCAGCAAAAGTACCCCAATCACCCAGCATGTGTTTGCTCTTGTACACTTGCAACCACCGAGCTGCACTGCCATCCATGTGAATCGATGCCGCAGTCACCCAGATCACACGATCCACATGATACAGAGAAAAATAATCCAGACACTTGTCCAGCCAGATCGTTGGGTGTTCCCCAGTGAAACGTGGAAACGAGAGCTTGGGCAGGGTGTGCGTACCATCACCTTCAGCACGAGCTTCATGGGTGTGGCAATTTCTCGAACAGTTGTGGTGCGGTGAAGACTTCTGGGGCCTCTCCTTTGGACGACGATGTCTCTCTGTACGCCTAGAAGGACGTTGAGAGCCTGAGGACGACGACTCAGAGGAACTGTCCAACCCTCGCGCCACCGTCTCTAGTGTAAGCCACTGCACCAACAGATCACGGTCCTTGGCTGCTTGGTCCGCCACTGTCGCCGCCAGCGTCGTCTGCCCAACCAGTTTGTTTTGAACTTCATCCATCGACTCGAGACGACCCGTCAACGCCTCCAGCGCACCGAACACCTTCGTCCAACGGGCCTCCTCCTGCTGCGCGATGCTGCCTCCATAGCCGACAGTATGAGCTGCGACTGCGTGGATGGTTTCGGGATCTTCGAAGGCGCCGTGACGACCGGTTCTCAGATCGAGATCACCCTGTAATGGGAATCCGGAAGTGAGACACGGCGAAGACGTCGCCGACTCCTGCTCAACACACGCTGCCGCCCGGAATTTTGTAGCGCTCGCCGAAGGAACTCAGAGACGCCTGTGAACACTGACCCACCCACACATCGAAGAAGGATAGAGCTCTGATTACCAATTGTGATAACCCGTTGCCAGCGACGCGCTACCGCCGTGGCGTGAGCTACGATCATACGGTCGGAGCGAGACAAGTGAGCAAGCACAATTTTGCGAGGAAGATTGGTGCTGGTGTTTTATTTCCAAGTTTGAGTCTGAAATGAACAACGCACGCGGGACTCTGTTTTATACACCCACGCACACCAAATGACAGCACGGGTCCAACTGTCACACACCCTTCTGCCAGCTAGCTTCCATCAGACGCCTTCTGTGCCAGTTAACGTCCAGCGTTTGAACCATCAATTCTTTCCCACGCTGCTGGCTTTGCCACCACACCTTCGGTCGCCACACGTTGGCGCGAGGCGAGGGACTCTCCTGAGCGCGGCGGCACGCGCGAGCCATGGGCGGAGTGCGTCAACACGGGGGCGAGGCACAGCCGCACGGGAGAGACTTATAGTTTGGGACGGAGGAAATATTAGAAAATTTAAAAAGATATTTATTTTGATTTATTTTAAGACGAATGGAGTAGCTTTTAAAAGGTCAATTTAATCTGTGAATTTTTATTAGAGAATCAATTTTATATCTGGTCTGATATCCTTACACACGTGGCATATGCCACATCAACTTCAATTTTAGACTATTGAATTTCAAATAAATCTTTCTCTCAAACCATTACTCTGTTTTGGATCAGCTTGAACAATTAGGTTCCTTAAAATTAATGCAAAATACATGGATATATTTTATATTTTTATAATCAGTATTTATATACCATATAATAATTTAAGCATATTTATATTTTTGGAATTTTTATATATACCTTTTCATTTTTAAGAATGCTGAGCCTTAATGCAATCCAGATGTAGGAAATGTCATTTTTTGTTAAGAGAATAGAAAAATTGAAAATTTCATATTTTTAAAAAATGATTTGATTCCTATATAATTCTTACCCATTCTATACTTTCTAAGAGAGAAAAAAAGACCCAGGCACACTTTTAGTCGCCGGTCCAAAAAATAATTATTGAGATCTACTATTTTTATTCCCTCCTTCAGCAAATTCTCAAAAAGTGGTCCTTAAAATTCTAAAATTGGATCAGCTTAGCGCTTTGAGCGTCTCTATCGTAAAATTCTCTCCAATCTAATATCGTTTAGGCTTTGTTCGGTTACCTTTGAATTGGGAGGGATTAGAGTGGAATGACAGTTGGATTCAATTCCCTCATAATCCACGTGGTTGAGGAAAAAAACAAACGAAGCCTTAGGGCTCGTTCGGTTTGTAGGAGAATGGGAGGGGGATTGGAAGGGAATGATTTCACTATCCTGTGGATTTAATCCCTTTCCCCTCCAATCCCCTCCTCTTCCCCTCTAACCGAACAGGGCCTTAGGTGGCGCGGAGTCAGGTCAAAACAATCTTACTGAAGTCAACATAGACATGCATTTTCAATGTGGTGCTACCCATCCTCATCGATCTTCAGCCAATAGTTTACTCTAATCGCTGCTTTAGTGGGCCAGTGTTTTGCACGAATAAAGCTACATCAAGTTGCATCAGCAAAACCTCCTTTGATATAAGTTCACATTAGCAAAACCACTTTGGATTAGAGACAAGGTGAAAAGTGAACTTAATTTGATAAATATTGAGAGTAAAATAAATAAAATTTTAGTTTAGAGAATTATCTAGAGATGGACCAAACTTGGTTGTAATGATATTATCCTATATTTCCTCAGAGGAGCAATATGCACATTATCAGGCACTATTGAAGCCAAAAAGGTAAATTTCATCAGTTCATATCACAGCTAATTCACTAAGAAAGCAACAGAGATCAATGCAAAATCTCCGATGTGGATAAATCAACTACGGAACGACACTGTAGCAACCGCTCTACTGTAGCAATGAGTGTATTGTAGCGGACCCGTTACTGTAGCAGATCCGTTACTGTTAGGACGCGCAGCTAAGTAGAATAAGGATTTGTTAGGGTCTGTTAGCAGTTAGGATAAAGATTTGTTAGAGTTTGTTAGTAGTTAAGAGTTAGATTTTAATTATAGCAGAGTAGTTTTTTAAGTAGTTAAAAAATGCTATTTAAACATATGTAATCATAAAAAGAAAGACAAGCAATAAGAAATCTCATTCCCTTCACTATAGGGCATAGAGAGGTAAAATTTTGGCCAGTTACCAATCTTACCTACGAGCTACGCAGCCAAACGCCTGCAGTCTTAGGCATCCACACACCCTTGACAACCTAGTATCTCGATCCAAGCGATTCGCACCACCACCAGCCACCACTAAACTTATCCATGCTGCTGTCGTCACCACCATGTCGAGAGATGATGATCTTAAGACTCTTCGCATCTATGATGACAGAACTCCAAAAAATTAAGGCCACGGTGACCTCACTAGCCAACAAATCAGAGGTGAACACCAAAGCAATTCAACGCCTGGAACAAAGGCAAATCTTGCCAGCTCAGGGTTTCACCTCCAACATCACCACGGCCTGCACCGAGGAGCACCACAACGACAGACCACTCAGATTTTAAAAGATGAATTTTTCAAAGTATGATGGCAAAGGAGACCTGTTGCCCTTCATAAACCGCTATGAGTCCTATTTTGTTTAACAACACATCGTCGAAGAGGAGAAGGTGTGAATGGCATCGTACAATCTGTTAGACATCGCACAACTCTGATTCATGTAAATCCAACGAGATGAAGAGACGCCCCCGTTAAAGCGCTTTGCGGAATTACTTAATCTCCGCTTTAGACCGCCGCGTGTCAATCCACTGGGTGAATTGACAACATGCAAATGTATCGAGACCATGGAGGACTACCAGAAACCGCTTTCAAGCCTTACTACCTCGAGTCGGTCTCCTCACAGAAGAGCAGTCGCTGAGTCTAGCTCAAAAATTAGAACTTCGAGATCAATGTGCAGCTGCAGCAAAAACTACGCTATCACTTAACCAAAGCAAAGAGTTGCTTTGCTACCTACCTCAATGCCGCAGGCAACGCCACAGCTAAGATAAAAGAACGCTAGCGATTAGGTATATGCTATAATTGTAATAAGAAATTTTGACACGACCGCAACAAAATCTGTCAATGCCTCTTTCTACTGAAATTGAGAGATGATAAAAAAGACAGCTCGAGAACGAGCAACCTCGCTACTGTAGCAAATCCGTTATTGTTGATACGTGCAGCTAATTAAGATAAATATTTGTTAGTAATTAAGATAAAAATTTATTAGTGTTTGTTAGTAGTTAAGAGTTAGACTTTAATTATAACAGAGCAGTTCTTTAAGTGGTTAGAAAAAAAATGCTATTTAAACAAATGTAATCTTAAGAAGAAACACAAAAAATAAGAAATATTAAATTCTTCAGTGTACCTCAATTCTTCTAAATCTCATCTTCTTCATCACACGGCACAAAAAGATAAAATCTCGACCAATTACCGATACTACATAGGAGCTACGCAGATAAAAGCCTATAGTCTTTGACATCAACGCCCTTGACACATCTAAACCTTCATTATTGGCGAAATCCAGAATTCTCGGTTACAGATGACACAGCCACGAGTCTTGCACACTAGCAAACATATCCAACAGAAAGTGCGGGTTGCATCAAAATTCGTGTTGTCAACCACATGCGTGTTGCTCCAGCAACAGTGGCACTACTACGGAGTACTATGCAGGATAAGCCAAATGGTTTTCTTGCACAAGATCAACTGCTACTTTCTATTCCTTTTCTTGGGCTTTCTAATGTACCGAACGATTTCCCAAGAATCCTATCTACCTAGTGGGATAGCAAAAAGAGCCTGCAGATCAAGCTTCTACATCTCAGAAAGATCCTTCCTTGGAACATCGCTGAGGTAATTCTTAAGCAACCTTTGATCCATGAGCATGTTTGGAATCTGCAGAGAAGTGGTTCACAATTCAGCCTAGGGTTTTAGAAAACATACAGAAAAGAGATATGCATATAGACATTTAGTACCTTTTCACCAAAGAAAATCTTCGAGTTATTGGCAATTGATTCAATGAACCTCAGCTCAAGATATTCAGGGGTAAGCTTAAGTCTATTAGCCTCTGCTTCCTTCAAGACCCTGGACAGGCCAGACCAAATCAAAGTTAGTTGAAAAACATAAGGGTGCTGATGATCAAAATAAAATTGAAGAAGGCAAATGATTGAGCTAGCCATGCCTATAGTAGTTTGCATCTGCCAGTGCTTTCTCTCGTGCAAGGAACATTTCATTGTCAATCTGCTGCTGCCTTTTGGAACTGTCCTTCTCCATCAGCTTCTGATCCATGAGGATCTTGCTCACCTGTGCATTCTTCTCAGCTTCAGATAGGGCAATCTTCTTGTGTGTTTCTGCCTCCTTCTCAGCTACCTTTTGCTTCTCAATGGCGATTAGTGCCTATGATAGAATGTAACATAGTGTAAAGAATTCATACTATCAAGTTAACATAAGTTGATACCAATAAACACTGAATTTTTTTGGTTGATAATGAAACAATATTATGCTCATTTCTTTTATTCCATATGATGTGCATTTTATGTTCAAGCATAAAATTAACATCATTGATGCCTAATCTAATGGATCTGTAGTATCATCCATTGCATAGTTATAGGATCTAGTATAACAACAATGCTTGATCTAATATCACAAGGAAAGGTTTGAAAGAGTTTGAGAGTAGTTGGAGAACCATAGGCATAGAAGGCAAAGGCCACTGGGTGGTACAGTAGGAATCGGTTTCCATAATATGCACGATACAACAGATATGTTACAGCTAAAGACATGGTCAGCTTAATGAAAAGATCTTACAAAACCATAAACATAAAGGGAGATTTGCCGCTGGGACACTATTCATGCATGGCTTGGTCTGGCATACGCCGCACGGTGGGGTTGGTCCAACTCACACTAGCCAAATCCGATTTTAACCGTAGCACACCACCTCGATTATTTAATCATTTTTTTGCAACCAGCAGGAGAGAGATGGCTGAGAAAAAGACATAAATGCCCCTGTGGTGACCATATAATCAGGGGCTAGGGGAGAGCAGAGGAAGGAGCTCCTCCTTTAGTCGGCACAGGCCTCCACTCTCCTCTTGGCACCGCCTTCTCTTGGTATGCCCTAACAAAGCTCAATGCTGAGACGTACTAGCAAGTACGCATGAATCAAGCCCTGAGAGCAACCACTTTCCCAAGGTTGTAAACATCATTTATGCAAGGTTGTAAACATCATTTATGCAAATTTACATCTCAAGTAATGATATCAATAGCACATCTGTGCACACCTTTACACATTAAGCAGTGTACTTAAGTTATTAACTATTAATGACTATTCAATGGCACCTCCATACCTTTGTACGCTCTTCTTCCATTAGCTCAAAATTTCTTCTGATACTACCAGGGATGTTTGGTTTAGTAACACGGACACTGATGATTTCAATGCCAGGTGCATAGCGTGTACAATCTCTTTGAATAGCTTCTTTCATTGTTTCATCAATCTGAAATTTTCATAGGACAGTAAATGTGAGTACAATGCCTCCTATGTTGCACATATGCGAAAGAAAGAGAAAAAATGTTAACTTGAAGGATTTACCAACCTGATCAAACATGTCGATGTAAACTTGCTGCAAACTGTGAGCACTGCAGAACTGGTTTATCTCATGATGAATTTTGTCATATATCCATGTCTTGTCATAGTGCACACCATAATTGAGTAGGGTTTCATGCACAAACTCTTTACGGAGGCGGTTCACCACCTACATGCACAGAAAAATAGCCATGCAAATCAGAAGAAGGATAACAGTATTTGTAAAACAGTCATCAAAAGACGAGCAGTACTGTACCTCTATCTTGTCAAAGCTGATCATGACACCACCCTTTGTTCCACAAGGAATATCTTTAACCTGGCTTAACACAATGAAAAGCATAAATACATCTCTCCAACAAACTCATGCATAGCATAATGAATGGCATACAAATATTTCTAACACAAACTCAGAAAACAAAACAATCTTTCAACTGAAGAGCTGAAAACAGTGCGATCTCAACAAACAGATACGGTCACCACTTGAACTAAGCTAAAACTTTATTGGAAAAAAAAGATGGAAAAATAAAGGGCAAAGAGTGACATTCACTTACCTGATCTGTTTGAAGTGTAACTTGTATTGCCTCATAATGGGTGACCCAAGGCAACTTCAGATGAAATCCTAGTGGTAGCATAAAAAATTCATGAACAAGCATTAAAAAAAAGGAAAATAACGAACATTACAGATGAAATGTTACCTGGAGGAGTTATTGTTTTCAAAAGAGCACCTCCTCTCCAGTATACCCCAACATGTCCTTCAGGAACTTGATGGAGAATACTTGATGGAACTGAGAGTGAAATCTGCATATTCATCAAAGAATGAGCTGTTCAATAGAGTTCAAAGCTGCGCTACTACAGCCATTCTACATTCTACTCTGGATCAATAGAAAGGATGTATCTCAGTATCTGCTGCACTAGAAGATTAAACACATCTTTACATGGCAAGTGCACTTCAACCTACACTAAGGCTACTCCCAATAGTAGTTTCATTTTCATTAAATAGTGTGGCATGCAAATATTTAGATGACACCATGTCTCACTGTTTCCAATACACCTCTCATGCATGTGTTACCTATGAACAATAAAATGAAACATGCATTGCATGAGCTATTTCAACCATCCTTGTTGCTTATGTGGCACATTGGAAACAACAAAATGAAATAGACCACTGGGACTAGCCTAAGTACTTCACGTAGCAAAATTAATTAATTCTAGTCTGGCAATGCAAATCACTCTTAAAATAATCATGATACATAATAAAGGGAATGTAGTAGTCAATAACATTATGAGTCAACACTCAACTACATGTAAGGTCTGTACAAAACCATAGTGTAAAATGAGTGTCATGGTGCCGTCATGCACTTGTAAACTACTCCATCCCAAAATCACTTTCGTATCAGCAAATGGTGTAGAGAACAAGAAATTGTCATTTTCGAGTAACCATGTATGGGCATCTCTCCCATTTAATATTGCCGTAATCACGCATGGCCCGGCTGCTTTTAATCAATTTGACTCAATTTATGGGGGATCTGGTTGTTCTGATTGTTCTGGTTATTCTGCTTATTTTGGTTGTTCTGGTTGGAGGAACCTCTCTGACCAGCTGCAGTGCACCTGGTGTAAACCAGCTGATGTAATGAAGATGAGAGTTGAGATTGATGGTCGAAATAGATGAAGAGAAGAAAAAATAAGAAATCCCAACTATATGCATCAAAGTGACACGGTAAACAAGGATTTATTCAAACTACGAAAGATGAGGCTATGAACAAGGTGCCGAGACATTTCATAGCTCACATCATACACCAACTAGCACACAAGCACACCACAACTAACACAAAGAACACCACTAAAGAACTAAACGACTCTAATCGACTCTTAACACTGGGGTTCCCTATTACAACTTAAGGCAAAAGACCTCCTATTCTAGGCTTCTTCTGTCCGAGCGCTGCGGCGGCTGTGTACCTATGGGTAAAAACCTGCAGATAGTGACTGGTGGAGGAAGACTTGATGCCTGTGAAGCGTTGGTCCAATGTCCTTCTTGCACATCAAGCCTCTCGCTGAGATGCATTCTCGTCCAGGGCAGCACGATGGCGCTTGCATAAATCCAGCATCAAATTGTTGCTTCTCTCCCGACCTAGTTCGGGGCTCGGATCATTCTTTATGAACCCTCGAAACCTCCGTGTGCCTGGTTCCCTACAAGGAAAATGGCGGAACTCCGAGTTTTACAGATTGTCCTTGCGTTTGTGGCTCAGGCTCGTGATTGCAGCCCATGCGGCATCAACAACTGCTTCAGCTTCATTGATCCTAGGAATTGGGGTATGGTGACGACTGTACTCTTGGTTGCCGTTGTAGATCCTTAATTCCACCGTCCACTCATCCCGTTCGAACTTTTGAATGATCTGGTGAGTGAATGAGGGCACGGTATCCAGGCCAATTTCATCTAGCAGTGCTCTTAGTTGCTTTGTGACAACTCCTCCGATCTCTCCATTGATATTGAACTTCCGAGGCGTGCGGTGCCATGATCTTCTATCTTCTTGCACCCTGGGTGACGGAGACTTGAGGTAGTCTTCCACTTGCGGTTCCTCCTCGGGCTCAGATTCTTTTAGTTCCATTGACTCCTCTTCTAGCTCGGATTCTTCTGGTTCCACTGGCTCTTGAGGTGCTGCTGGTTCTTGGGGTGCTGCTTGCACCAACTGCTCGCACACCGTGTGGACGTCCTTCTCATAAGGTTTTTCTTCGTCCGAGTCGCTAAGCACCCTGCTTCTATACCTCGGCTGGACTTCCGGTACGTCTTCTAGTATGGTTGACAGTGGGGTTGGGGTTGATCTCCTGGCAAGCCTTCTTGCCAAAGGTCCTAGTGGCCTTCCTCTTGGTCCAGTCTGCTTCCGTGCTGTGTACTTTGTTCTGGCCATCTATAATTTTAGAAGAGCATGTATTAGAAAAAATGTAAAAAGACTTAAGATGCGGAGAAAATGAAATTTTGCAAAATTTTTGGCACATAATTTTGAAATTAAGGTCCTAGATGTCCGTTCTACTCTAGGCTAGCGTTCATTTTGAATTCGAAATTTCGGAACCGAGCTCCAAAAAGAGTTAAAATGATTGAAGCAAAAACTCTAATCTCGAATTTGAATTCGAATTTCAACACAAGTTCAAATGTTGATTTCAAAGTTTGGTTTTGAAATAAAAATTTCATTTGAAAGGTCCTACAAATACTGGAACTTTTGTGAAATTTTATTTAAGAATTAAAACGGCCCCAAAAGAATTATTTCCTCTTAAATGGCTGCCTGATTTCCGAATTTTATAAAATAAAATATATTTCGATTTTGAATTTGGGCCCAAAATGAAAGTTGTTCCTTTTGAAAAGTTCTACCACTATGCAAAGTTTCACAATTTTTAAAGCTCGAAAAGTACGGATTTTGGATTAAAAATCAGCATACACCGCCACCATCGACCGCTGTCACCCTTGCACCAGTGTTTTCCTATGAGATGCAGGGCTACTCCACGATGAGGCCGCCACCGCTGAGTGCGCCAAGCCACCACAACACCCTAGCAGCAGACGCTGCCACGGCCGCCGTGGTCGCCACAAGCCTCCCCTTCATCTCCGTCAAGGCCCTGGAGGATGACATGGCCACGAACGTGGCTGGCCTGCCGCTGCCCGACGTCTTCCGGGCACCAATCCGCCCTGACTGGACCAGGTTTGTCCACAAGCTGCTGTCAGGCAACAAACGCCAGCCCTACTCCGTCTGCCACCACGACGGCCGCTACACCAACCGCAAGGGCCCGCTCTACGGCACTGAAGGATCCAAGATCAGCAATGCCTTCCGCAACTTCTCTGTTGTTGATGTTGCCAACTCGAACGCCTCAACCTGCTCGCCCTCGCCCCCGGTGGCCACCTCGGGCGTTTTGTGATCTGGACCGAGAGCGCCTTCAAGAAGCTTGAGGAGGATGGGGCCTTCCAGGACGCCATCCGCACCGATGGTCATCAGCCCCGACCACTACCCATAGCTCCAGAATGATGAAGCTTTCAATTACCCAAGTTTTCAGCTCGAGGTCGAGCTGTTCGTCAAGGCGGGGAGATGTTATGCCCACCGCCGGCTATTAGGAGATAAGCAGCCTCTAGCTACAATAGTTTGTTTGGTCACCATAAGAATAGGATCAGAAGTTAAGTTAGGTTGGATCTACTATTTGTTAGGAGATGGATCTGTTATGATCAGATCTTTAGTTGGTTGTTTAAAAAACTATAAACACCCCCCAACAAAAGTGAGAAAAGTAAGCAATAACAAAAGAAATATGTTTTGGGGCTTCCCCCTGCGCCTTCTGCCCTTTGGGCTCCGTGAGCACCATGACGCCAACTCTCTCTCATCCCTATAACCTACGCAGCAGTCGTAGAATCAACGATCCTAACAAAGGTCAACGGGGGAGAGAAGTGCAATAAAACAAGACCCTTTCAAAAAAAAGAAAAAAAAGAAAAGACAAACAACATAGATCCAACTAGTGAAAGGAATGAATCCCTATAGGAGTGGCAAGTACACGATCGAAACAAAAGTTGCAATTTCATTGGTGATAATGAGCCAAAATGGCATGCACTCCCTTCGGTTTTAAAATATTGATACTGTTGACTTTTAACATCAACTTTGACCCATCATCTTATTCAAAAAATATGGTAAATAGCATATATTTTGTTATAATTTGCTTTATCCTTAAAAATATTTGAAACGTGACATAATTTTACACACTTAAAATTTTTTTTGAATTAGATGAATGTTCAAGGGTAATTGTCAACAGTTTCAATATTTTAAAACCTGAGGGAGTATGTTTCACGAGAGAGCAATCAGCAATAAATGCGATCCCCTTAAGGGGGCATTTGGAATAGAGGCAAATCGCAGGAATTTTGGAGGAATGGATTCCTCTGGAAAGGAAAGGTAAAACTAAGAAATATCAAGTTGTCAACCGCAAAGAAATCATCACATTCAAGAAACTGCAACTCACTACTTTCATATGGAAATAAAAAGGCACATATATCAATCATGTTGACAACTTTTACATACCAATGAACAAATTTGACGTTTTACTTATCATCACACAAGGGTAAGTTCACGTAATGTCGCAATCGGGAAAAGGATCAATAAAGTAACATTTGAGAAAATACAAAAAGAGCAATCTGATATTAAAACGTTTGATAAACATGTCCATACAGCCGACAGCTCTGAGAAATTGTGTAGAAAGAACCCTAAAAGAATAGATAAGAACAAATTGTTATAAAAAACGTGACAGACTAATATCTAAATGTTTAAGGTTAACCGAAAAAAAAGCTAGCTTCTATCATGTCTGTTAAGGGAGTGTGTATTACAGATTGACAGTATAAGAGATAATCAACATCCAAAGGCACATTCTGAGTTCTCTGTACAAACGTAGCAAGTTTGAAAGCAAAATATTAACTACATTTTGCAAAGGTCAGCAAATCAGCCAATATCACCCGCCTAATCAATTCAAGCACGCACATCACTGATCCACATTATAACTACCAAAACAGTTCCTATGAAAGCAACTAAATCAGCACCCACTTCCCCAAAGCACGAAACCTAAATCCCCACCAAGCAACAAAACTACCATCAAGGCATTAACTCCCAGTCCCACACCGTCAGGATCACACCGGCGCATGTTAAACCCCCCACGATTTGCGATCAAGCACTCGCGCGCACGCGCAAAGCGCGATCGGAGGAAATTAGAGGGAGGTTACGGACTGAGGAGGGGACCTCACCAGGACGAAGCAGATGCCGAGGAAGGCGACGATGCCGAAGGCGAAGGGGTCGGAGCCGGGCGGGGCCTGTGGACGTCCACGCGGCTGCTGCTGGTGCTGGGAGTGGGCGCGCGGCATCGACGGCGAGGGCGAGGGCGGCGGTGGCGAGCGGTGCGACTGCGGCGGGTCGATGACCTCCGACATCGCGAGGGCCGAGGGCGGTGAGGAGACGTCAGGGTTGGGTTAGGGTTGGGAGTGATTTGGCGAGAGTAGACGGACCAAGGAGGTTGCCGACTCTGCGAGTGGCTCCGTCGTTGCCCGTGGGGAGGGGAGGACGAAGACGAAGACAGTAGACCGTAGAGGAGTGTGGTTTGGGTCAAGTATCCACTGCGAAGCTTCTCAGATCCTTCCGTTTCCATTTTTTCTTTTTTACTTCTCTAGCACGGAGTACACAGATCTCGAGAAGAAACTAGTTTTTTTTTTCTTTTAAAAAGTAACAGAACTAAAATAATTAAATTGAAAGCAAATCAATAAATTTTAGAAAGCAGTCGACAGTTAAAGAAATAAAATTCTTCAGTTTTGAAAGTAAACTATTTGATATATTTGAAAATTTTCATATATTATTATAAGTAGGTAAGTGAACAGTTGGTTCTCACCATTTTTTCTCTCATAACGTGACAGTCTTCTCATGCTTCTACTTAGCCGGTCAATGGACACATAGTTACGTGAAACATGCTTATACTCCTACTACTATGTGACACTGGACACATGGTCAATGGACACACATGCTTATACTTCTAACGTGACACAACGGACACAGCCGGTCAATTGTCAATGATCGCTTCTTTTAAAAAAAGTTTGAAAATTTAAAATTTTTAAATAATGAAATTGAAATTCGATCAAATTGATTGGTAAACCAGTCGACTCAACTGAAAACTAGTCAAATTGATTTGAATTTAAAATTTAAAAATTAAAACCAAAATATGGTCATGTTTTTTACGGATAATGTATAACGTGATAGGTACAACCAGTGGCTTACCGGGTCAACTGTCAATGATATTTTTTTCGGAAGACATGACATATTGATTTAAATTCAAAATTGATACGGAAGGAAAACTAGTCAAATTGATTTGCATTCAAAATTCAAAAAGCGGATACGGAAGGAAAGTGCTCCGTCGCTGGAGATCTCGCCGATGCATGTCGGCCTTGTCTGGAGAAGGAAAAAAATGATATGGGCGTGAGATATAGAATGTTTGCGGGCTACCGTTGCATTACCATCGTATTTTATTTGTTTCCTTCTAAAAATCATTGATTGATGTTTTACCTCCTAAAAACTAAAAGAAGAGAAGATAGTCTACCTTAGTAATACTATTTTTAAATTGATATCGTCGTTCACTTTCAACATTAATTTTGATTAGTCGTTTTATTCAAAAAATTAGTTCAAATATGTAAAATTTTAAATTGTAATTAAAATAATTCTAATAATCAATTAAATTATAAAAAACATATAATATTTATCAAAAAAATTAATAAAACAAATAGTTAAAGTTGGTACTAAAAGTTAATGGTGACATCAATTTAAAAACAGAAAGAATATTTCTCATTCTTCCGTAAAGTTTACATGGTGACTTGCTAGCATATTACAGGATACACAAAATGAATTGAATGTTATTACCATTAGAGATGCAAGTTGGTGCACAACATATAATTGTAGATCAAAGCACTAATTTATAAATACTACCTCCATTTCAAAATATAAATATTTCTATGTTTGGATGAAATCAAATTTTTTAAATTATTACTAATAATATTAGAATATTACATAATTTCTAATATAAAAATGAGACAATTGTGTTCTTACCCTATTTTGATGTTCAATTGTGAGTTTACCCTATTTTTTAAACTTTGTGATTTTACTCTTATTTTTTTAACAAGCCAGGCTGCGCGTCGGGCGGCGGCTACTGCACTCGTCAGGCGGGCAGGCGCGGGCGGTGGCTGCTGCACTCGTTATGCTGTTATGTCATTGTTAAAATATTATCAAAGTGAGCTTAAATGTTGTCAAAATGCTGCTGAAATTTTGTAAAAATTCTTTAAAAATCTCTTTCAAAAAAATATGCGTAAATATTCTTTCAAAATATTATGTTATGTCTAAATATTATCAATGTTGATAAAAAATAGGGGTAAAATTATATACTTAGTAGAAAAGAAGGGGTAAAATCACAAGGGCATTTCTGTCCTTTTAAATCCTGGTTAACATCGTTAACTGTACTTAACAGAGTAGGGGTCAATCAAGCCTTCGTTTTAAAATTACAGGGGTAAAATCACAAAGTTCAAAAAATAGGAGTAAACTCACACTTGAACATCAAAATAGGGGTAAGAACACAATTCCTATAAAATTTATTTTTTATGAAAACTTATTTTATGATGAATTTAAAAAATATATTTTTATATGATAAAACATTTTTAATTTTATATTATTAGTTGTCAAAGTGAAAAAAGTTTGCCTTTGACTAAATTTAAAAATATTTATATTTTGGAACGGAGGGGTAGAGTTCGCCATAGAAGGAAGTAAGGAAACACAATATTACATAATCGAGTGAGTCCATAAGGTAGGACCAGGAAGATATAATGGAAATGCCTAATTTATCCTATGGCAATTAGGCTCCTTTC